>JAUEJL010143335.1:0-10682 GCA_032274825.1 Drosophyllum lusitanicum | reverse complement strand
TATCAATTGCCATAATCAATGATATGAACTATGTGTTAATCAAGGTGTAATTAGTATTCTCTCATAGTTCTACACATACAATTGAAGATTAGCTTGATACTTGAAGAATTAAGGGATTATCAATTAGAGATCCTTACTTCTACAATTAGAATACAATAGTGAATAATGATTAATACATCAGTCTTAGAATGAAAAGGAAATTTCTCTAACTTTTTAGCCACTTTTATAATTTCCTTTCCATACGCTTTAGGCCAAGCAAAATTAAATCCCAATAAAAGTGTTTTTGTGATCAAGCTTTCCAAAAAGTTAGGACCATGATAATATAAAATTTTGATCTTCGTATTCATTTGTTTGAATATCTTGATTGAAATATTTTCATCAACAAACCCCTTGAATCAAGAAAGCAAAAAAGTTATAATTATCTTCGGTGTTTTGAGCTTACTCCCTCATACAAACTCGGATTTAGGTGATTCACACCGTCATAAACTAGACTCAAAGGATTACAATAATATAAAAATAGATTTGCGAATTGCATAACCAAAATTGTGAAAATTAAGCTTTTGGTTTTATCGTTTTCTCTTCTGTTTTTAAGAAACAACATATTTTCTATGGTTTACTCATTCTTTATAGGGTTCTTACGAACTAGTAGCCTTCTCTTATATAGTTTTGAGTATTAAGGGTTGTATTTAACCATTAAGCATTTTAGACAAAACACGAAGATACGATCAAGTCTAGGCTTCACAAAACTCAGTGTACGATATTGATTCCTAATGATTATTCATCTTATAATTTTAAAATATATGCTAGGCTTGTTTGTATTTTTTAAAGGGTGAATAATGGTTTAACTATCAAAGTTTTAATTCAGTTTTTGTTTAATTATCAAAGTTTTTTTCAAACACTTTTACCATAAAGTTTGAATTTGTAATTATTTAATCCTCAAAGGTACAGCTTCTTTTTGGTTTAAATCTTAAAGTTTTTCCCCAAATAATTTAACCCTTAAATTTTTGTTAAACAATGATTTAACCCTCCAAGTTTTGTTAACTTTTTAATAAATAGTAAAATGTATAATCAAGTAGAGAGGGTAAAATTGAAAACCATACAAAACTTAAGTGATTAATTAGTTTTTTTAAACAAAACTTCAAGGTTTAAATCATTTGAAAAAAAGTTTGAGGTTTAAATCATAACAAATTCAAACTTTATGGTAATTTCGTTTAGAAAAAAACTTTGATGATTAAACCCAAATTTAACGAAAACTTTGATGGTTAAATCATTATTGACCCTTTTTTAAACGAACATGTTCTTTTTTATTCTTGTATATTTGTGTTCGTTTTCTGCATCATTCAATTATGTTTTGTTCATCTAATTTAGACATTATTTTATATATTTAAGTAAATATATGACAGATTTGATCATAAGTTGATTTAGATTACAACTTTATTTGGGATATTTAATGTTTAATTAATTACATCTTTTATGTTAGTAAGATCTTGAACCCTTAAATGGATTAATGAAGTATCTATAACAATTTATAAAAGGATTACTTTCTTTATGTTTTTACCTATTAAATCAACCTCTATATATCAACTAATCAAAATCTTCAATTTCACAATCCTGAAAAACAATTTTATAATGCTCCATACGTATTAGTAAAAAAAAATGCGGATCGTATATGGATGGGTTTTCCGAATTGAAACTACTCTTTTAACGGATTATACATCATACCTATTCCTCCTTTTCTTCTTTGCAATCGGAAAGATCAAGAAAAACTGTAAACCAAGGACATAGTTTACTCTCTCTTCATCCGCTTTTTTCACCGAGTTCAAATCAAAGGTATGTTTTCTTCTACTTTGAAATCAAATATCTATTTTCTTCATGCTTCGTCTCTTCATTCGTTTCAACGTAGAAGATGATTTGGTATTAAGATTTTAGGGTTTTTGTGTTTTAGGTTTTTGCAATTGGAAGATCTACAGAATCGTAAATCAAATTTGGATGTTACTCACTCTTCATCCGCTTCTTTGTCCGACTTCAAATCATTTCTTCTTTGGTGAAATCAAAGATATCTTTTCTTCATCTCTTTATGTGCTTCAACGAAGAAGAATTTTTTTAGGGATTTCAGGTTTTTGTGTTTTAGTAAAAATAATTCTTTTAGTTAAAATCTTTGTCTGTTATTCTTTATTTTAGGGATTATATTTGTTTATTATGGTTTGGTTTTTCGATATGAACTGTGTATTCGCTTAAAAATCGAATGTGTTGTTCTAGACTCTAAATCCAAGATTTTATTTAACAACCATGTTTGTAAGATTTTAGATATAATCTCTGAGTTTAGTATTTTAGTTTACTGTTTCAAATTACAACAATTAGCTCTTCTTCTTTGTTTGTTTGTTTTGTGAATGAAGCCCAAATAAGGTATATAGAAATAAACAGAGTAATTATAAAGATTTTAATTTTAGGGTTTTTGTTTTTGATCCATACGCTGTGTTCAATTTTTGTTTTTCTACATCGAAATTTAGTTTTTGTTTACCAAGATATTAGGTTTAGATTGGTTTTTGCTATACATGATTTACAAATTCGATGATACATCATGTCGCAATAAAACCATGAACATCCTTGATGAATTAAGTTATGATGAAATTGAACTTCTAACAATAATACCTCTGTAAAAAGGAATTAATTTGGTGATGCAAATATTGGAGTAGATTACTTATCCAATTTATCAAAGACTGTTTACCTGATTTAATAACAAACACAAGACCTGTAGAATCATATGTTTTCCTTATTCAATTTTTATGACTTGGTTTTATTGTTTTGAAAACTATTCGGATCATATGGTTTGAGCCCTGTTGTCAATAGCGGTAAAGACGCTATCGCGAATAGCGTAGCGTAGCGCCCCGAGCTCACTATCATACAAATAGCGGCCTCTTGGATTTTTTTTTTAATTTTTATTTTGAGTTTGGTAATAGTCCTGGGTTTTTTCTTTTAATTGGTATATAGTTTAAGACTTTTAGGGTAATATACTAATATATATAATAGTTTAAGACTTTTAAAGTAATATACTAATATATAAATATATAATTTCTCTTTTAAAAGCCTATCGCTAAATACGAAATAGCGGCCGCTATTTATCGCTATTCGCTATATAGCATATAGGTTGCCCATCGCTATTTACCGCTATTCGCAATTGACAACTATGGGTTTGAGGCTGAGGTACTCTATAACTATATATAAAGGCTTATCTTATTTCTATTTATACCTATTAGAAAGGCTCCATCCCCTTTTTGATTACATCTTTTGGTGGAAATTGGATATTCCATTTGATATTCATGTGTAAACCATAAGGTACATAAACTTATGTTAAGGAACTTCTTGATTACATTCCCCTTCCTGTCATTAACAAGTGGTTTCTCACCTTTTATTTTACAAATTGATCTAGGGTTTATTCTAGAAACTATTGGTTTAAGTGGTTTAATCATGATCAAGGTTGTGGTGTGTTCTGTTGTAGTGGTGTTTTTATTAGATTCTAAATTGGTCTCATGAATGGTTTCTTATTGGATGATTTCTCCGGTTGATTTGGAATTGGGTTTTAGGTTTAGTAACAAAAATAGGTTTGTTGGTTGCATTTTAATGTTTTTTTATTAGATAAGTTATAACAATTTGAAACATTTGTTAGAGAGTCATATCTTATTTCACAGTAAATCAAAAGCTAAGGTTAGTATTATGTTTTCTGTAATATGTAAAGAAATTTTAATTTTATTGATTTTAGACGTCTTTCTACCAACGGAGTAAAAGGCTCATATTTGTATTTGTTATTTATTTTGCTTTAAAATTTTAACTACTACTTGGAGGGTAACCGGGTAATCCTCGGATGTTTACAAAAGAGATAAAGTCAAACACATTATCGCAATTGGTGTACCGGTATTTATCCATTTCTTTTAACATGCCATACATTCAATTCTTCTTTCTTTTAATCATTATGTGATCTTATTTTCAGAATAATCAGTTTGATTTTCTTCTTGAGGCATAACCAATCAATTCAACGGCATTTGTACGTGATGGAGTTAACTTTAGTGCATCCGATTTTGCTATTCTTCACACTCTATGGTTAGTTTTTGTTTTTGTGAATTTCTTCTAAGTTAGATCCTTGTGGTGATAGGGACATTGGATTATTGTTTACTCTATAAAAGCTCGTGTTTTTTTTTTGGAATACAGGTTGCTAAAGGAGGACTTAGTTAATTGAGCTAAATGTGTCATATGAGTTACAGTAATCGAAATTAAAGATATATTGCAACGTTAATTTAGGTTGGTGACCATTGATAATATCGCAACTCACATTTTGATATTGATTTCAATTTTGATGGCTAGGATGTGTCTATTTGTTGATCATCGGTCAAGCCCCTTATCAAAAAAAAGGAATTTTTGTTCTGTTATTCTATGAACATAGTAGAGTGGTTACTTGGTTCAAATTTCCTGCATTTGTCAAGTTGGAGGATAATAGAATTTTTATATATAAGTTTTTGAAAATTATAACAAGTAAGCTTACTATGGTTTTATATCAAAAGTGTTATTGGTATAAGTGGTTCAAATCAACATGTTCTTGGACCTTTGTTGATAGGAATCAATAATTTGCTTTTAGTTTGACTAAGTTTATGTGGTATTAACCAAAAAATGATGAAATTTGCAACATGTTGCGGATGTGAATGTAGTGGATCTTACTAGGCAAACAACATTGCATTGGAGTGCTGTTAAGGGAGCTGGTCTGGTTGCAGATCTTATACTTAAAAGATTTCCAATTCCGTTCTTCAATTTGCACCACTAAGTATGCTAGTCTTTTGATCTAGCTATTTACATTCTATTTATAAAAAAAACTTCATCCTCATTCTATTTGTCGTTCTTTTAAATGACACGTGTCATGGACAACTAATGCCACGAGATCTTATGGTGCCTTTAGTTTTGATCAAATTGGATTCTAGGCTTAACGCTTATACTTGATCAACTTAGCAGATATGTTCAAAAGCTTAATTTTGTTGTGCAGAAATGTCAACCATTAAATTATTTTTTTACCATACCTTACTTCTCGGTCCTTTTTTTTTTCTACTTGCTTCAAGTGTAAATTTGTAGGTACCTAATGAAGTCACTAAATTATACCCTATTATATACAATCACATATTTAAGACATATACATATATGTAAGTTCTTTCTGATAAAATTATATCATATACTTTAACACATGTTGCTCTTGAACAAAAAAGAGGTCGGTGACTGAAAAATTAATTAAAGATGAAGTCTCTTCAGGTCGGTTTACACCTTCTTTTTTACTCTGCTTCTTTCATAATTTTGTCGTTTAATTTTTAGGTAAAATTGCATTGTAGTTATTTTTAAGTGTTAAAAATTGAGTGTGCTGTTCCTGACACTTTTGAGAAGATTCACCATCTGCATGCACTTTTCTTCTATAATCAAGGTTTTGAATTATATATAGATGGTACTATTTATCTATATGTACATAGATACATTTTGTTGACAAGATAGAGTGTATTGGATAGGCCTACTTGATACCTTCATGAGACAAAAGTGTGTTGGATTGGCCTAATTTATAAAGTATCTTAACTATATGACAATTTTATTCTTAATTAATTTTTTATGGCTTTCCCATTTTGGCTACTTTATTAGATTTACCCATTGACCTTTTTCACATTTGATAGCAGTTATAGGACCTGAACATGCAAAGAAACTGATGTGCAATTAGCATCATAATGCATGGTCAATGTACAAAATAACCATGCCCATTTTTTTCCAAATGCATTTGATGATAAGTTTCTTTTCAAACTGCTTAAGTTTGTGTTCCATCTTAATGACATCTTTTATCTTAAGTAGGTGATTAACTAGCAATAATAAAAGAAACATGAGGTCATCTAGAATTGGGGACCAACATGCACCCTTCATTTGCATTACTTCGACATAAAAGAGATGTTATTGTCTTAGCCAATTCATGAGTTGACTGAAAAGGCTGATCGTGTGCATGCTTATGTATGTATTTAAAATTTTTTGTATACATAAGCTTCTTATATTTTTCTATTTGATTTGATGTATTTCAAGTTTACTTCTGTAATACCCGTGCATGCACGGGTCTATAAACTAGTTCGATATTATTAACAATACTAGATTAGGTTATTTGGGAGTTAATAGGTCCGAAAGCCCCGCTTATCTAGTTTAAGCACATATTAGTTTTTTGGATGGTTTTAGTTTTACAAACAACCATCAAGGTTTGTATGTCGGCTTTGTGAAATCGGTTAAGTTACTCATATGTGATCTCAAATGTATGAATCTTGTATACAATGCTTATTTTTGTTAACATTTACCCTAAATTAGTTTTAGCATGTTTTTAATCTTATTTATTTTAATTCATCGTAGCTGGCTAGTTTATGAAAAGATTTGTGTTTTTAAGTGATCGATGATTGTATATAGTCTATATACTAACATTTATGAGGTTAATGAACATTAACATTAACCTAATAAATGCTAGTTATATATACTTCCTGCTAAAAATGAATAGTAGCAAAGCGTCTACCGGAGTGGTAAGTAAGTAGTATTCCATCCCTTAGATGCATTTTTTCGATTCCTGGATCATTCAATTTGATTTTTTTCTTTCAACGTAACTTTCTAAAACCGAGCAAGAGGCCGACACATCATTGTTTTATTATTTATATTATATTTTATTATTATTATATTAAAACAATTAATTTGGTACGTTTTTTGTTTTCCTTTTATAACTTTTAGCATATAATGCCTAGCACAAATGTAAATATAACGATCTCATTTTTATCTACAAACCAATATAAATTTTATTATGATACGATGTCTATCTACATATGTACTCTTTCGACCAATGTTAAGTTCTATGTGGTACGAAAAAGTTAACCTATAAATTTGAATTCAAACCAAATGATATAAGCGCACTACGAACGTTATTAAAAGTACGATACAAAATATGAACCATGTTTACTATATATAGTGGAAGAGTTAGTTTTTTATAATAGCTTAATACATGCTATGTTTCAAACCCCGCTGCAATGGGCGGGGTACTAAATGCCTTGTTATGGTACAAGTAGCTACACCTTTATAAAAGTATTTGATCCTTTACTTAGAAATGTTATGCCATACATAATATTGGTGCACTACCCGGTTTCTTGCATTGCTTTTAGTTTTAGTTTGAAATTGTCTTTATAAATTTTTCTTTCTTTTGAATGATTTGGAATTATATGACACACATGAAATCTGAATAAATCAGCGGTCTTTGAATAAGAAGTTGAATAAGAAGCTTAATAATTTCGACCTCCGTATTGTAAATGAATATTTCAATTTAGATTTTATGGCTTACCATGAGTTACAAGATGAGTGCTACATATTTATTGAAGGTGAAGATAAGTGCGAAAGATTCTATAGATTTTAACCATAAAGCCACTTATGCTCATAATCAATGACTCCGAACATTTATGGCCATAGTGGAACTTGGAAAATTTTGTCTATAAACCTTTTCTTGCTAAGTTCTTTTCACATGGTCTTATAGGACTCGTGATTGCTTCACCGGTTCTACACTAATAAAAAACCGAGTAGGAGAATAGTCCACTCATGATTTAAGATGCCCCTCAACGTTGATAGTAATTGGTATGCAACATCAAAAAAACAAAGTAAGCGTACTTTTATTAGCCAAAATAAGTATATGGCATGAAACATCACGAACAAAAATGCAGGCAATGGAGGTTGTAGACCAAACAATGAAAGAAACCATAGGGGTGAGACTCCCATTTGGTAGAAAGATAATTGTTTTGGGAGACAGTACCAGGCAATGGAGGTTGTAAACCAAACATGAGCGTAGATTGTAGACTTCAGCCTACGAACGTTACCTCCTAGGCCTTCGATTAAAAATACATTGATAACTCTAAATATGAGAGCATGGATTGAACCATGGTTTTCATAATTTATTTTGTGAGTTGGTGACGGAGATGAAGAAGTAGTTGAAAAAAGCTTATTTTATATACCGAATGACATGTAAATTTCAACTAAAATTAGATTCCCATTATAGGAAAAAATATTCATCAAATGGATTATGTAATGGTAAAAGAGTGATATGCAAATGATGCAGAAATACCTTTCCGTCAGAATGCTAGAAAAAGTGGCATGTTTCCGTTTAAAGATGATATGTTCTTGTTTACATGAAGAGAAAACGCCTTTCTATTCATTTTAGTTTTCTATGATAATTAATACCTAGGGTCAAACAATTTCGAAAGTTAGTACTAATCTAACAAGATATGACAAATGTATTATACTACAAAAAAAACACCTTTTTGTGGCAACAAATAATGCCGCAAAAAGCTAAGTTATCGCCCCAACGTGGTGTTTAAAGTTTTACGTGATGTAAGAAAAATTTATGTATATGATTCATAAAATTTTAATTTTTATATCTAAACGTTTTAATTTCCTTCTTTAGTGAGAAGTTGCATTAACTTTACGTTCATGGTTTTAACAAATTATGATGGCACGCAATATAAGATGATAGTAAGGATATCCTTAAATAACATATTAATGTTTATTTTAAAACATTTTGAGAGAGAACTATCTAATCATTCCATCACTCCCCATTATAAGGTTTAATAAGCATCACATTGTCAATACTCAATCCATATGTTAGTTAAATATATGTTTGTAGGCCTTGTGTTCTTTTGTATTATTTATGTAAGCTTACTAGACTAGTTAAATGTATTTGGCTTGGCCCACACTTGTAATATTACCTAGTTTAGATGTAGAAGCCCATGAGGCTTTAGGCCCATGAAGCATTGTCTTTATATACCTTGCAAACTAGGTTTGCAAGGTAACCTTTGCATTGTAACTTATTCACGTACTGATAAAGAGAAATATATCTTCAAGTGTTCTTCAAGCAAAGTGTTCATACTTGTGTTTTTGACTTATTCTTCATCTTTCATACAAGTATCTTCAAGTTTACTCATCTTGTATCACATCTTTGGACTTTCAATTGGTATAAGAGCCAACTCCTTGCTGGATTGGTTCAACATTACCTGGAAGTAGCATAAAAGTGTGAGAAACAAAAAACCCACAAGTTTCCTCTGTTTTTGTTGGTAAAAACCCACATAAGTCAAAACCCATTTTTCTCAAATTTTCTTGTTTTTCAAGATCTTTTTAGATATTTAGAAGCATTTGAGTAGGAGAAAACATCTGGTAGTTTATTTCTTAAACAAACAACATTTGAGTCCATATTTTGAATTTTTCTTGTTCTTCAAGTTCTTGGTATTCTTCACTGTTTTATCAAAAATTTAAAAAATTGGTTGTTGTTTGGAGTCAAATTTGTTTAGGAAAGTGTTTTTGTAGCTAAGGAAGGTCAAAGCAAAAGTTAGTTGAAATTTCAGAGTGTTTTAGGCAAATTCAGAAGTCTGTTCATCAAGTAGAGGTTAGACCTGCAAGTTTTGGATTATTAGCATCATCCGACTTTCAGACCATCCGACTCTTACCCCATCCGACTTTTGTAGTGCATGCGACTTTAGGCTCATCCGACCTTCAAAAGTTTGGTGATCCGACTTTCGCTCAGTCATCCGACTTTTAAGGTTGATGCGACTTTGAGCTTATCCGACCTTTAAGTTCATACGAACTTCAAGTTCATCCGACCTTTAAGTCATCCGACTTTTAAACTCCATCCGAACTTTCAAGTCATCCGACCGTCAAGTTCATCCGACTTTCAAGTCATCCGAACTTTCAAGTCATCCGACCCTCAAGTTCATCCGACTTTCAAGTCATCCAAACTTCAAGCTCATCCGACTTTCAAGTCATCAGAACTTTGAAGTCATCCGACATTCGCACCACTCATCCGACTTTCACCTAAAACCATCCGACCTTCACTTAAACACTTCCATCTGAAAGTCACCTCAAAACTCTACTATTCGACTTTTGTTACCCATCCGACTTACAAGTTCATCCGACCTTTGAACTTCATCCGACTCATCTGACTTACAACTTTGAAGGTGAAAAGTCAAAGTTTCTCAAAAAAATCAAACTTCCAGTAAACTAACTAATTCATTTCAGGGAAAAGATCTACAAAGTGATAACATGAGTTCCAATAATGAAGTCCTTGCAATTAGGACAGACACAAAACCCTCAGTCCTATTCAGGAATGAATACACAGTATGAAAAGGACGTTTCATGGATTTCATTGAACATAATGAAAAGTATGGGGAAATGATGAAAGACAGTATTCTCACCGCTGATGCCGTTTTTGAAAAGATCATCCAGGTTGTTCCCGACAACAACCCACCAATAGCTGCTGAACGAAGACGAAAGCTTCCTTCTGAACTAACCGCTGAAGAGAGAGATAGGGTACGTGCTGACAAGGATGCCAAATACTATCTTAAGCAGTGTTTATGTGCTGAGATTTACTCCAAAATAGACAGTTTAACTTCAGCTAAAGCAATTTCGGATGAATTTAAGCAACAAATGCAGGGCACTGAACAAGGAGTGTTCATTAGGGAAACCCAACTTGTAAATACCTTCTGGGAGTTCAAGGCAAGAGAAGGTGAACTGCTACAAGACACATATAGTCGCTTCTGTCGGCTGCTGGATTAAATGAGAAATCATGGTGTCATGAGATCGGATCTTAACATAAATGTTAACTAGATCAATGC
>JAUEJL010143324.1:0-10684 GCA_032274825.1 Drosophyllum lusitanicum | reverse complement strand
AAATTATGTATAATAATTTTAAAATATAAATAAGTAAACAACTTTGACTTATAAAAGTCAAAATCAAATTTTGATTTCAATATTAATGGATGGTTGAGATTTAAATTGATTAAAAGGAATGAATAGGATTGTAGATTGTAGGGATTACAATAAAGATGATTAAATAGAGGATGTGGTGATGGTTGTAGATTGTAGGGATTACCATACTGACCAAATTTTCTTAACCGAACCAATATCAGTTTTTGTATTTCAGATCGGTATTCAGTACTAAGAATTCAAGAAATTTGGTTTCAATATTTTCAGTACGGGTACCGATCGGCCAGGTATCAGTAAAGGTGAGCATATTGACTTGAAATTTCTTGAACCGAGTTGGTGACGAACAGATACCTACTCCTGTATTTTGGTTCGGTAATCGATACCAAGAATTTAAGAAATTAGGTCTCGGTATTTTTGGTATCGGTGTTGTACAAACCTCGTACCAAGCTCAGCCGTAAAAGACTTGCAACAACCGTAGTTTTCAAAAGTTGATATTTACAAAAAAAATTCTACTCAATCAGATTCATCACAACGGAAGACTTTAAATCATCATATTTGTTACAACGGATAAACCATTTTAACCACGCATCTTAATAAAAACCACCGTTACGTCAAATCACATCATCGTTTAAAACCTGTTCATTACACCACCACAAGTCGATTTCAAAAACATCATAAACTTAAATAAACTACCCATTGCCACCCATCTCACAAGGCCACGCACCTAAGCAACATGCACGAGCACAAAACACATTTTAAAGAAACTAGTGTCAACTTCCGCTTCGTGAGTCGGCTTAATAATCACAACAAAATCATAATATTAAAACATTCGTAAAACATGTTTAGGTTTTAGAGTAATGATTCCCAACCCGTAAACTTGACCTAACCGCATAGCATCGTAAATCCCTGCATGGTCAAGTATCATCGCAAGCTTCAATAAATACATCGTAAAACATCATATTCATCTTTATCTTCATTAACATCACATGCATCATTTAATCATCACTAAACATCATTTTATACATCTTTTTTATTGGGATCTATCTTTATACATCACTATTATCGCCACCCCAAATACCACATGCGTGCCCGGCAGCCACTATGGCTCCAAGGTCCGTCCGCACCGGCACCACATGCGTGTCTGGTAACTCCTAAGTTCCAAGGTCCGTTCACATTGGTACAAGTTCAGTAAGCGTGTCTAGCAAGAATGGTATAAAGTAGGGCGCAACTCCCACTTGTACACACACTCCCGTAATCCGTTCACTGTAGCTACTCCGACATAAGTCATTCAAGTGAAAGTACAACCGGTGCTCCCGTCGTTAGGCCCTCCTTTCACTTTCGTAGTGTCATACATTTTGACCTCCATCATTAGTCAAAAACTACTCCAGTATACACACACATAAAGCACAAGTACACCATGTGTTGTCATGGTTATCTACAAACCCGACAGCTAACCATTGTTTTGCTAGCATATACTAGAAGACACACTTTTTCTACTAGGCATCATCTTTCATCTAGGAATATGTCTACCCCTCCCAAATCATCATATCAATTCATCAGGATCATCCGTTCATATATCTATAAGTATATATGCATGCATCGCAACATCATGTAAATCAATCGTATATCAACACTAAGAGGTTTTTTGTTAAAATAGAATGATTAAGCACTAACGATGTGTTCCCGAGACACGGTAAGGAAAGAAAAGAAAAGAAAAGAAATTAATGGAAGAAAAGAAGAGAAAAGAAAGGATAATGATTTTGATTTTTCATGTTCCCGAGTTGGAAAGAAAAGAAATGAAATTGGAGAGAAAAGACATAAGTTTAAGGAAAGAAAATGGGTCATTTTACAGTAATACCCTTACCTTTTAAAATTATTTATTGTAATTAAAGGTAATTTAGTCACTTACGAAAAATCATAAAAAATTTCCTTTCATTTCCTTCCAAATCCTCCCACTTTTGAAAGAAAAGTTTAGGAGAGAAAGTTAATCAAACTTTCCTTCCAAATCCCTCCTCTTCTTTCCTTAAAATATTTCTGAAACACAAATTTTTTTTTTATTTTTTTCCTAATCTATTCTTTTCTCTCCGAATGCGTCGCATCGCAATCTTCCACGGAAATCCATTTTTAAATTTTTTAATCCTTTTTCTATAAATAATAATAATACTCCATAACTATTATTATAAATAAATAAATTCTATAAATATTATTTATTTTTTGTCTAAATAATATTTCAGTAATTATCACTTGTAACTTGTATCAAAGTCCTCTGAAAGAAAAGAGGAATTGATGTATTGTGAGACAAGTTGGCTTTAATTAAGAAATTTTTTGCTGTTAAAAAAAAGAAAAGGAATAGTTGACGTATTATATTACAACCTTAAAAAAAATCGAACCGTAATAACCAAATACAGAAAAATTACATATGAACCAACAAAATCAAATCAAACATAATTAAATTACGAGACAAAACAAGTCAGATATAAATTGACCTCTGTAATATGATATATATGAGTGTATAATCTATATTGAAAACTCTAGTTTGTTGATGTGACAAGGATGGAGTCCAAATAGTAATCCCCTTTCAAATAAAAACTCATGACAGCTCCCTTAATGTGTGATCAATGACTTTTGTAAATTTATCCGCACCCCGTAAAAGTTAAATGGGTGAGTTTAGTAAAAAATGGAAAAATTCATAAAATTTTAATAGAATATTTTTGAAATTTAATTACTATTTTATAAAATAAAAACATAAAAAAACAAAAGTAGAAGTACTGAATTTTGAGCCAAGTAAAAGTGACAGTGACAAGAAAATAACAAAAAAGTAAAAGTGAAAGAGTGTGAAAATGTTAATATTGTAGTTAGTAGACATGATCCACGTAATCAAACGTTTGAGTAAATTATAATTGGAATTTCACGTATTTTTTTTTATGTGACGGATGATAAAATACATAAGTTTAAATTAGTTAAGTTAATTCACATTTGGCTTAATTATAAATTTTTTTTGTATCCTACTTATAGTTTTTCTTTAACAAGAAGCATAATACGTTACCTACCTTTTTTTAAATGTATTCTTTTTTTTAATAAAATTTTAAGTGTATTCTACTCATTGTTTTGATGTATTCTTCTAATATAAGTAAAAGAGTAATTGATGTAAAATTTAATGTATAATTTTAAATAAAATTAATTTTAACCTTTTTAGGTCAAACTTTAGAAAATTGAAATTCAAATCTTATCTTGAGATATAACATATTCAAATCTTATCTCATTTCTAATGGTTCCATATACTACATTCAAAACTTCCATATATATTTAAAAAGAGTAAAAAGACTAGCATGATACCCGCGCAATGCGGCAGCAACGAATAGTTTATACTCGTTAACATATTCGTTTTCAAGACGTATGGATTATGGGATTCATGTAATACGGTGACAACGAATAATTTTTGTTTGTTGATATTTCTATTTTCTTTATCTTTTTTACATTTTCTTTACTTTTCTGTTCTCCATAATTGAAAAAAAAAAGGTTGTGATTATATTTTTTTTAATAATTTTGTATGGGCTTAGTTTGACTCAAAAAAATTGTATTGACTTTGATTTTTTTTAAATACGTAAAGTTTAGTTATTAAAATGAAATATAAGAATCTTATTAATTATATTTAATAGTTACTCAATTTAATTTATATGAGGGGTAATTTAGTAATTTCAAAACACTTAAAATTTAAGAGTTTAAACAAAAAACCTAAATACTTTATAATATAGTATAGATATACAATTAAGTTTTAAACACCTACGTTTCTTTTTTTAAGAAAAATTTTTATTACTGCAATTAAGGCTTAATTTAAATTAAAGTTATATATTACTGCTAAACTAAAATAATTATTGTTTAGCTTCGATTACATATATTTTCTCTTTGATTTTTTTCTCTTATACGACTCCCTTAATAACGGAATAAAATTACAAGTTGATTGACTTAGTTCACATGTATGAAGCAAATATTATTTTAAGTAATAATGTTGGTGACGTTACTTATATTTCAAGAATGAAATTAACTCCTTCGAATCCAAAAATATCATTCGTATTTAAACGAAGACAATTCCCTCTGATAGTTTGTTTTGCATTGACGATAAATAAAAACCAATGTCACTTGTTATCTAATGTAGGATTGTTTTTGAGACATCCTATTTTTTTCTCATAGGAATTATATATAGTGGTTTCTCAAGTAAAAAGTAAGAATGATTTAAAAGTTCTTATTTACAATAAAAAAGTAAACCTACAAATAAAAAGATGAATATTGTTTATATAGATGTTGTACAAAAAAATAAAATGATCTTACATATGAATTTCTGAGTTATAATAAATTTACTCTTATTTATATCGCTATGTATTGTTTACAGTAGTTTTACTATATATATTAGTCTTTTAACACTATAAATTTTCACAATTTACATTAACCTTCTTCTAGATTATTAAACTTGTAAATTTATTATACTTCTAGAATATGTTCGCTTAAGTGACTTGTATATTATTGTATTTATTGAAAAATTTTATTTTCTGTTATTTTATTTACTTACTCATTAACATTTGAAATCTATTAGTTCACTTTTTTTGTTTTTTTATAAATATTGATATTTGTCTTTAATCTAATGAGTAGCAAGATTAAATAGGATAATATAAAACATCTCTTATACCGACGTTTAAATAATATGATCACCTCACCGGCTCACCTATATGGCTATATATTACAATATCTAGATTTGATTACAATTAATTACTTCATTTTCCAAATAAGACAACATATTTAGAAATTAAGATTACCTTGAATTTGATAGTAATTAATTTGATATTAATTTTGTTTCATTTGTTGTGAATTTGATAACTTGATTCATTTAAACTATTGTTTTCTCAGTCTTAATATTATTATCCACTATCTTATTTTAAATAATAGGTCTTAATTTAATGGGCAAAATGCATGAAAATACAATTAACTTTGTCTTAATTATCATTGTATACAATCAACTTTAAATTCTTAAAAATAATACAACCAACTTTTATAATTCACTCAGTGTATGCAAACAACTTTTTTCTGTGTCTAGGATTTAGCTACCATTGTATACAATGAACTTTTTTATAATTTCCATTGTATACAACAACTTGCATACAATAGGAGGATTATAAAAGTTGATTTTATTATTTTTTTTTTAAAAATAAAGTTGATTTTATACAATGATAATTAAAACAAAGTTCATTGTATTTTTATGCAATTTACCCTAATTTAATTGTTTCACTTCCAAATTAAAAAGACATTGTTATTAATCGTTACATCAATGTAAGGCTATAATTACATTATTATTAATTAAAATTTGCATTAATTTATTATCTTAAAAATGTATAATTAATTAACCAAATCATAATAATGAAAAAAAATACCTTTACTTTATGTAAATATTACTATTTGTATTTATTTAATTAATCCAAAATTCAAATTAAACCTCTATATATATCGGTGGCGTGTAGTATATATGTACTTGATACAGACTTTGCCACACACACAAGATACATACGTGTCCAACTACCCATAATATATACCGATTAACCTCACCGTCCTCCGCCGGGAAATGACTGAAGAAACAGTGGTGATCATCGTCGGCGCCGGCCCATCTGGCCTTGCAGCCGCCGCGTGCCTTCACAAACTCTCAATCCCATACATAATATTGGAAAGGGAAGATTGTATTGCTTCAATATTCAACAATAAATCATACGATCGGCTTCACCTCCATTTAGCCAAACAATTCTGTCAACTTCCTCACCTCCCTTTTCCCGCAAGTTTTCCGACATACGTTCCCTTAACCGATTTCTTGAAATACTTGGACGATTACGCTTCTCATTTCGAGATTAATCCGAGGTTTGGAAACTTTGTAAAGTTTGCTAAGTATGATGAAGATAGAAAGAAATGGAAGGTGGAGGCGAAGGTAGATGAGGATGGCGGTGTTAGGTGTTATGAGGGGCGGTTTTTGGTGGTGGCGACCGGAGAAACAAGTGATGTGTTTATACCGGAGGTTGATGGGTTGAGTGAGTTTAGGGGTGAAGTTCTTCATTCGACGGAGTATAAATCCGGAAAAGGATACGAGAACAAAAAGGTTTTGGTGGTGGGAGCTGGGAATTCCGGAATGGAAATTGCATTTGATCTGTCAAACTATGGTGCCAAAACTTCCATTGTCATCCGTAGTCCGGTACGTAATTAAAAACTAATTTAACGACTATTAAAAACTAGATAATATGTTATAATTTCTTGTACTCGATAGCTTGGAGTAAATTCACGAACACGTTTAATTATGTTTTCAAAAACTTTAAGTATGACAAAAGTTATAAATTTAGGGTTACTTCGTCATTTAAAAGGTTTTTGGAAAGCTTTTATTCACCGTAATTGGTACAAGTAAAACTATATTATACATGTGTGGCCTCTAGAATATAATTTATTAATCTTAATAAAAAGAAATTGATAATTAAAAAATATATGTATATAAAGAGTTATGGTATTCTGAATTTAATATATATTGAAAATGCATCTATAAAATGAGATGATTTATAGCAAATGGTTTAAATTTCTATAGATACATTAAATATATATGGTCTAGAATCTTTATATGTGTTTTTGTTTTAATTTTACTTTTTAAAAGGAATTAGATGTTAAAACAGTAATCTTTACTATTTGATATTGCAAACTAAATTTTATAAACCTTTAGGAATAGAAAGAAAATTTATGTTAAATATAATGACAAATTTGCACTTTAAGTTGTTGGATTTTGATAACTAGTGGGGACGTTTAAGTACAAGTTACTGAATAAACTATGTAGAATGTAAAATAAATAATAAAAATAAATGTCATGTCATTATTACTTACGTTGTTGTATCTATCTTCTTTCTCTCATATATACACGTCATATGAATAGTTTAATCGATCATTTCATATACATCCATCATATAAGGTGAGGGGTGTCATGTTCCGTACTTCCATACCCCTCACATTTCTATGTGAAATGGAAAGAAAAAAAAAACAATGACATGTGCACTACTTTCATAGAAACATCGAGTATGTGATACAATTTGAAATATAAAGGATGTTTATATGTAATTTACATGGTAATAAAATATAAGGAGAATGATAACCGTAATCTTGTAGCTAGGTTACGAATAAATGTTAAAATATATTGTTGTTATATCATTGTTATTATTTTTGTTAGTTTAAACTTTCTATTTTTTATGCTTTTTTTCTTATAATATTAGTTTTTTTAAGTAGTCTATTAAATTTCAACTTTTTATATCATTTTTATTACTATTATTGTCATTTTTAAAAATAAGAATTATATTATTTTTACTCTTATCAACAACCATTACACCTTGTTCTCGATTTTTTAAATAAAGGAAAGGGAATGGGAGGAGAGAAAAGGGAAGGATTGAGAAACTTCCCCTCCCAATTATCTCAAAAGTTTCCCTCCTTAAAATAAGTCGAGAACAAGCCGTTAAGATTAATGATTATATCATTCTTCAAGATGTAACCTCTTAATCATATTCTATAGCTAATTTTTTTGAATAAACCATTCTTTTACTTTCACAAGACAACCCACCATGCAAAATGTTGTTTTTTTAATGAAATAAATATTTTTATCTAACCCATTTTGGGACAACAGTAATCTACATCATTGTTTTATTAGTGCCATTTACATCAAAATATAAACATTGCCATATGAAAATGAGATGTTATATGTACCAAACCTAGCGCTAAATAGTGATTCTTTGGATGATTCTTTTTCCCCAAAAAGCTATGGATGATTATTTATTAGTTGTCACTTTACTTATTTGTCAATTTAAAAAGTCAACTCATACGAAAAATAAAAGATAGATAATTCTTTAACTTATAAAATTGATCCTTTCATGAAAGCTACAATACTTTTGAAGCTATGTTACAATTTACAAGTGAAAATTATAATCTCCCAAAATGAAAACATGTGATACACAAATCGCATTATCCAAACTGTATGTATCTGGTCAAAATTAAATAAGCATTTTTCAACCATGTGTTTTTCGATTTTCATACATTTTAGTGCAAACAATAATGAAATATATTTAAATTTATACTTATTTTTATTATGTGTATAACATTTTCAAATTTACTATTTAATATATCAAACATTCATAATTTATGTTTTAATGTATTATGGGTACCTTTTCTATATATGTATTTACTTTTGGCCACATCAATCAGTAAAAAAATGATTTACTTTCTTACATAAAAATGTTAAATAATTAATTAATCAAAATTAACTTTTAAAGTACGAAACATTTAATAGTACAACATGAATTACTAGATACATTTCAGTAATGTACGATATATTTATACAATTCTGATTTATGTAATGATTATGTAGATACATATAGTTTCAAGATGGTCAACAAGTCTTGGATTGATGCTATTAAAGATTATACCATTGCATTGGGTGGACTCGTTATTGGTGTTAGTCAACAATGTAGTATATGGAGATCTAACCAAGTATAGGATCCGAAGGCCTAAAGAGGGTCCGTTTTTTCTAAAAGACCGAGATGGTAAATACCCGGTTATTGAAGTTGGTACAATTGAAAATATCAAGTCTGGCAAGATACAGGTTTGATTTTCAACTTCTACAACATATATGATGATACACGTTTGTAAAATAAAAAGTTGATTATGATCTTTTTCACATGTGAATAGGTTTTGCCGGCATTGAAAAGTATAAAAGGTGGAGGAGATGACGTTGTTTTTGAAGACGGAAAATGTTATCAGTTTGATGTGATTTTGTTTGCTACTGGGTTTAAAAGATCAACCCATTTATGGCTTCAGGTAGCATTTTCTTTTCTTTTAATTTATACGGTAACATGTTAATTGTTATGTACAAATAGTCATACAAATTATTAAAGGGGATGTAGTGTTAGTGTGCATGACTTAATGAGTGTGATTGTGCTCTCACATTGCAACACAACTTGATACCTAATATGGAGCAGGTGTGAGCCTTCTCACATTGAGAACTCATGAGTGTGATGCTAGGATAGATTAAGGATCGAATATGATATACAATGTGATCAAGAATAAAGCTGACATAACATTGTGTGATTATGTGGTTAAGTATGTCCTTGTTATCGTTTCTTCGTGTTTTAACAATATAAGCTAACATTAATAGTAAACTTTAGACAAAAATCATGAAATTTTGGTAAGAAAATCTTTTTAATGAACTCAATCATATTACATAAAGTTGATTAAAGTTTGAAAAAATATTAACAATATCTTTATAATAGCATAAATCATGGTTACTTTTTTTTTCTTCTAAATATGCAGGAATGTGATCACTTTCTAAATGAAGATGGACTACCAAAGCAAATGTATCCAAACCATTGGAAAGGAGAAAATGGGCTTTATTTTGCTGGGCTTGCAAGAAAAGGTTTATATGGGGCTGGCATGGATGCCCAAAACATAGCCGACCATATTTTTAACTTAATCTCAAAATAAAATCAACATATTTGATTATAAATTTTAATAATGAACTTTAAATTAAGGTGAAATGATACATATTAATCGCTTGTATCATCTATGATTTTACTCCCACAAACCCCTCTTAAATAAGGATATTTTAGTAATTTTAATGTTTTATCTTTAATTCCTCATTGAATAGGTTTGTAAAAGTAAAATCATGAATGGTACATGCAAACAGAATGAATCATTTCTTATTAAATTAAATACTGTTTAGTAAGATTTATGATTACTGTTTTTTATTTGGGAATCTACAAAAAGATATTGTGATTGTTGCATTTATCCATACTTGTTTGTGCATAGGTAAAGGAATGAGTAAATTACATAAATAATTGGTATGCTTGATGAATAGTTATGTGGTTGATATTAGTTTGGTTTTTTTAACAATCAGAGTTATTAGACCTGTTAAATATTTTTAAATTATTATTTCCTAGTTTATAAATGAATACCTTTAGTCCTTATATATTGAAAATCATTGCATGTAGTGAAGATTCTAAAAAATTTGTTATGCCTTCGTCAAGTTTTGAGGCTTCATTATATGGTCACGAAAAGGTCTAAGGTTTGAAAATAAGTCTTGATGTACGCTAAAGCCTAGTTAGGTACGTCTTTACCCGTTAGAAGCCATATTTTTTTGAGGCGCATTAAGGGTACTGGTTATACGTGTATGATATATAGTTATTCAGTTATAAAGGATAGTTAGATATACCGAAAACGAAGAAGAATAATGATAAATTATGACAATAAATCTATAATTATGTGTTTTTTAATCTTTTAGTTTAGAGAGAGACACACACACAATTCTCGTCTTAAATCACGCCTTATAAACGTCGTGGCCTCATCATGGTTTTCAAGGCTTCACCATACCGCCTCACCTAGCCTCATCCTCTCCGTCATTCTCGGTCTCTCTATTGTCAGTAGTAGCCCTTCCGTATCAGTGGCCTCACCGTCATTCTCGGGAGAACAAATTACAGAGTGTTGTATATCGGTCTTGGCGGCCGATAAATCGGTGCCTCGGATGTTGTCGGCGGCCAACTGACCTAGAAATCATATGATCGGTCAAACTTATCGGGCATGGTCAAAATCGGTGCTTGGC
>JAUEJL010143313.1:0-10685 GCA_032274825.1 Drosophyllum lusitanicum | reverse complement strand
CACACCATCACATCAGCTTTCCACCTTCATCATTCAACCATGGTGGTTGTCACTTGCATCATTCTTCTCATCACGCCGTAGCCTCCTTCTACATTGTCTTCTCCACAGCTGGTCATCAACGACTCCATCTTGGCGTGGGAAGAAGCATTGAACACGGCGTGGTGGCTCCATCCACGCCAAAAAACCTTGCCACTCTCCACAATCCACCAACAAAAATCATCGGTGCCTAAAGAGACCCCATCAGTCCGCTCAATATAACACGTGCGGGTCATTGTTCCACACACAAACCTCATCATACACGAAAATTTGTTTATGCGAAAACGAATATGTAGAGTGTCAAAAAGAAAATTTGGTGTAGCAGAAATGTAAGACTCGTATAGCTTCTTTTCACCAGGCGGAGAAGTTTCTTTTTGCATTTCTACAAATATAGTCATCTTTCAGGAAATTGAAATGTGAAGTAAACTGACTCAAAATAGAAGTTCCGGTTACAAATTAACATCAAATATTAAAATCTCCTACCTCTACTTTGGGAAAGATTTTACCAATTCAGATTCACACAACAGCCAGTAGAGATTAACCCCTAATGAACTTGTGTGATATGATGGTCTAGTTTAGTCCGAAAGCTGACTGTTCGCTCCTTTAAGAAGAAAAATGATCTTGAAAACTTGCTTTCAGCAAATCATACTGATAACAGCAGGCAGAATTGAGAACTTTCTTGGAAGGAATCCCAGATGCTCTCCATCAGATTGAACAAAAATGCTGTTGGTGCCCAAAACTTCATCTACTTCAATTGAGAATGCACTACAGATGATAAAAAGTATATAACCAAGTATTAATGGCAAAGGAAATTAAAAATAATATAATTTCAACCTCCATCCGTGTCGTATAACAACAAACAACCATGCAAGCGAGTAGGGATGAAAGCTTAAATATATAATTACTTACAACCTCAATCTGTGTCATGTACTACATCCATGTCACGAAAAAATTTCTTTTCTGACAAAAATATGTATCACATTAAGTTGAGACGGTAATGTCGACCCACCTATTTATACATGAGTTAATTGTGTTATGCCTACATCTCCATCAGGTCAAATGGGTAATAATAGTACCTACCCGTTTACTTACCAAGCTGTTCTGTTAAATGAAATTATATTATCCTTATAATAATATAGTTCTAATAATCATAATCAAGGTTGTTAAGATCAAGACCTCACAAGAATCATTTTTGTCTTCACTAGAGTGGGACCATAAGGTCGGATAGGGGTTGTAAGATCCTACTAAAACGGTCTACTGTTTCATAGATGTTACAATTCATATCAACTACTAATTATATGAAACTTTCATATAAGGTTCATAATTCAGACCTTATACTAACAGTGCCATACAAGTACATGTCCAAACAAACAATTGAAAAGGTAAAACTAGAAATTTAACCTCATTATCAGCCTTTCAGGGGTTAAAAGTATATAAGTTCAAGCCCATTAGTAAGATCTGGTCACCAAGTGATCTTAAGACCCTCTCATCAATCCTAGGATCCTGCATCAATCTTACCTAATTAGCAATCCTACAAGGTTTTGGCCAGCGTGATCGTGAGATTCTACAATCAGGATCATGATTTTAACAACATTGATCACAACAATCACAAATTAGGTTGTTAAAAAATTGCAACAAAAGTGTTTGTGTATTCCAAGCAGGTCCAGGGGCCTACAGGTAATTCTTAGATATACACGCACTAGGAAATCCTTATTATTTTTAGCTTCTTACTTTATTAAATATTCTTGCTAATCAAGTTTAGAGTTACTATAAATAGATTAAGGGATCATTAAGTTAGGGAGTGAGAGGACATTAACATGGTGAGAGAGCCTACAATCTCAAACTGCGAAGATTTATTTTTCTGTTTTTTTTCCTTCTCCACTCATGACAATGCGAAAATAAAATAAAATTTTGAAACTGCTGCTCATTGGGTTACTGGATTACTGTTCACTTGAAGTATTGTTCATACAGGATTATTCATTGGGTTACTGTTCTCCAGAAGTATTGTTCATTCAGAATTATTCAGCTAGGTGAAGTAAGCCATCTGGGGATCTAGTATTTGTGTTAATGGTGGTGAGAAGGCAAAAGAGTGGGACTGATCAGGATCAGAGGGCAAATGGAGAAAAAAGGGTCGCACCACAGTTGCTAACGGTCAGCACAAATTATTACAGGAAGAGCTCGAAGTTTGAACAACGCAGTAAGTGGTGGGATATGCACATTTGGGGAGGAGGGAATTTGGAATAACATGTTAAAAAGCTCTAAAAAAACTTTGTGCATTGGAAGGTCGAGCGTGGGCCAAAAGTAAATATCAACTTGTGCTTCCTGTGAACAGAATAAATGGTCTTCAAAATGAGCTTAAATGGTATACAGATGGGTTCAATAAAGACGGTGATGTTGAACAGCATAACAATTGCACTAAAGGATAATCTCGACGTGCTATGAAACACAGATAACTATTTATGGGATCTCATAATCAAATTCTTTCATAGCAAGGAGAAGGTGTTTGGGTGTGGAATAATGATACATCCCTTAATTACATTTTATGGAAAGAAATATTTCAATTATCAGATAGATTTTATATTTATTAGACAATTTTTATTTTGGACAATATTTAGAATCATAGCTATATTAGGAATAGATTCTTGCCTTTAACTATAAATGCTCACTAGAGTTATTATTTGCATTAAGCATAACTTGATTGGTAAGTTTGATATCACTCGGAGAGTTGGTTTGCCTCTCAAATGTAAATAGTGAGAGGAGCCGCTTGATCTCTTGAACGTCAACTTATTTATCTTAATTTTCTTTTTGGTTTATAAAAATTTGCCAATTTGATTTGTATCAAAGACCTCTAGTTTCAGTTTTTTTATTTACCAATAGAATGTAATAAATACTTCATACTTGCTGGGGATCATGAGGGCATCAGAAATAAACTACTCACAAAAGCAAAGCTTTTTTCATTAACAATAATGATCGATCAATGATGCCTTGACTTTGAGAGAGTAGATACCTTCTTGACAACACATTATTCACCGACAAATGTGTTCCACCGTACAGCCTATGTAGCTTCAAAATAAAGTCGTACCATTTGAAATCCTGAAGTGTTACCACCTGATACAAGGAAGACAGGCAAGTTAAGGTTATTCTTGATTTAACAAGCAAAGTTTTCAAAATACTAGAAGTGGAAATTCTGACCCAATTACTTATGAATGGCTCGATTGGATTGTGTTTTATCTCAAACGTGTCAAGTGGGTTAAATCATAAATTTTAGCTGAATTTGGGAAGGGTGAAACGGGTCAAACAAAGTCTACATTAATTTTAGATCATTGCAGTAATCATTATTTTCACATCACTTATCTAAATTTTTTTTTGTAAAAGTGAACAAAAAGGTCGCTTGTCAAAGCCCAGCCCATTTCAGCTAAAACTAAAAAAGACCTATTTCAGCACAAAACCATCTGACCCCGCTCATGTTGCTGCCACTAAAGTATATTATACAAGTCTATATTGCACCTCGAAGTTTCCGCTTGAAGGGTGGGCGTTGGGTGTGATCCTCATTCCACCACCAAAGAATTGTGCATTTCCGATGCACAAAGCAGTTACATTTGGATATAGTTCCCACTCACCATCATTTACCTATAATAAATCATATCGTGTGCACTTCAGTGGCGACAAAATATGACTCATAGGATGAGAAAGAACGGGAATGAAAATTTATTATTTCAAGCATTGAGAAGTGCTAACTCTGATCTTTAGATCCTGGTTGTGATGCCCAAAAAAGGCTTGCAATGCGCCAATAACATAACACAGGTTCCCAAATCTTTTGTATTTAGATGCATGATAGCCTGCTTTTGCGCTCCTGAAATTTTATGTGAGAATATTATTTTTTTTTAAGCTTCTCTCTTCTTTCTTTCTAAACACTGCCAAATAGCACATAACTTTGGGACGCCATTTAACACATCAGCAATTGGTTAGATACTGAGTAGATTTGGGAGGATCAGCTGGGTTGGTTAAACGGATCATAATAGGTGACTTTTAAAGTTTTAAGTGCATGTTAAAACGGGTCAGCCCAGGTTGGACTGACCTTCAAACGCTTCTGTATCCCATTCCAATAATTTTAAAATCATTAATGTGCAAATGATTATTGTTAAAACTTTAACATCAGAAAAACAAGCATATTTAGTAAAGCAATTTAGGAGGTTTTCGAGCATTTGAATACACTTGAATGACTCTCACCCCATTCAACCCGTTTCCTTTTTAGTTAATCCTTTAGCTTCACCCATTTGACCTTGTAGTGATTTAAACATAACCCAAGTCAATTTGTTTATAGGTAAATGGGTTGAAAATTCCACCTCAAATATTAATTTTTTTACTGAAAATTTCTAAAGGTGATGCACTTACAGATGAATATCAGCAACGTTTATGAAGTAATGCCAATCTCCACCTTCTTTAGTGATTACTCCTACATCAATTTGTGACCTAGAACCTGCAGAGGGTTTCCATTCGGAAATTCAAAAAAGGAATGTACATGTTAGCAGCAAATTCCACCCTGCAAAAAGCTATATGTACAACCAAAAGGAAGAATCACAACCTTTAACTAAGCGTTCAATGGCATCAACAGGATCATTTGACCTAACAAAGCAGAAAATTTGTGTCAAGGCTATTGGAATGGTATGATGTATATCAGACGGAAGAAACATGTGAAAGAAGTACCTACCAGCCAAAAGTTCTTGCAAAATCAGACCCAGTTCCCAAGGGGATTAACTATAAATGCATAAGAACTTAGATGCCCCCATTATTTAATAGATTATATTAAATGTGGAATTATGAAATACAAGTTTCAAGAAATCACTTACACCAAGGGCTGTTGTATGGGGAACCTTTGAATCATGTTTAGCAACTGGTTTTCCACCCCAAAAGAATCCATTAACAACCTGACATTCAAGAGCCTCAATGTGTATTATACTTCAGAGCAAACCTAAGGCCCCCTAACTTAATTATTGGTGGTAGCTACTGATTTGCCATGTATTTTATAGCTGACAACAAAAAGTTAGATCATTTCTGATTTAAACGTTATAGACACGTGGCATACCTATGCAAATGCTGTCAAGAGTAAAAAGGAGTTATATGTTCATTTGTCAATAGTATCATGATGTGTGAAATGGAGATATATGTCTCTTGCTTAAAAAGCATATATTTCAATATTTCATTCAACGAGTTTGTTTTATGCTTCCAATACAATTTGCTATGATTAGTTGACTGCAAGTGCCAGAACTTGAACTTGATGTTTTTAGTTGCTAAAATCTGTTTATGACATCAAGCTGATGATCAAGTGATTGCAACTTCAGAACTAGAAACTTAGATGGAGGGATGTTTATAAAAAAAAAGGTACATGAAGGTGTTGTGACAAGGTACTTTTCAAACACAATGGTGTATATAATATTGAAAACAGTTGTACCTCATGAAGAGTACCGTCACCCCCAACTGCCACAACTGCATCGGCACCCTCCCGTATGGCCTACCAACATTAGGGCCATTTGTAATTTTGAATAATATGAATTACATGACTTTAGTGGTAACATAACTGGTCAACATGCCTACCTCCCTTGTTATGTCTATTGCATGAGATGGACCAGAAGTCAGAGATTCGCATATCTGTTCAAAAATGGAAAGAAGTCAACAAATAATATAGAAGAAATTATCAAGAAACGATAACTAAACACATGTTCTGAAAACATAACAGAGAGGTTTAATGCGAGGATATATTGCAACGTGTCCTCCGCTTGTATAAATAGTTTTCTGGTAAATGCTCTTCATTTTCTATCTCGTCTCTCAGTTGTTGACTTTCAGATATCATTTCAACAGGCACACAGATGTTCAATCACCAATTATGAACTAATTTCAACTAAACACTCTTCGCTGCCATAAATCCTCATAGCATTTTTACAATGAATATAGTCTATGGAAACTGGAAGGCTGGATATGTCTATTTGTTGCTATTTCTGTTTTACATAAATGACACACTTTATAATCTTAAATAAATCCCACTGAATGTTAATATCAGTTAGGCATTACCCACCATAAGTCACCAATCATCACGAAAACATCAAATCTTGACAACAAAAACATGTGTGACCAAATGCAACAAATCAAGTTAAGACTCTCGCCTGTTTTGCAAGAAAATGCGTTCTCTGAAAAACTGCTTTTACGTCGAGAAGTAATACGGTCTAACCACACATATCCAGCAAACTAAGTTGGTGGAAGTTCCGACAGAATATATAATTTCCAGCAGTATAACTGAACATACAATCAGCTTGTCTAGCAGTTCATGGGCAAACAAAAACAATAACCAAAATGTATTGATGTCAAACAAAAATTAGATGCCGGGAACAAGAACAACTCAAATGTAAAAAACTTCGATTATACGACGATGCAACAAAGGTGCTTTTTCATTGTATTTAGTTCTCATGTGACATCTTCTGCAATGTAATACAGCCACACCACAAGAATACCTCACCTTTCATCCATCAATTACTGTACTTACTTTTTAGTGAATTCGGTGAGTGATATAAGTGGCCTTATATATACAATCCAGATATCCAATAACACACTCCTATATGCCTTTACAATGAGATGAAAGATTCGGTGAACAACTAATTGTGTCAACGTGGTTGCCAGTTAATAAGTACTCTATAGTCTGAATTCTTCAATATAACTTTTAATAATTATACACTTCTTCTGGTGAAACTGGAGCCTACTTACCCCCTTACAGAAACAACTAAAATTTGTTTTCCTATGTCTTTATTCTGCAAGTTTCACGGTTCAGCATTTTCACAATTATAAGGCCTTCTTTACATCAAACGATTATCATGAACGAGCTCATAAATTGTCTGCCACTTACAATTAGTTATTAAACAATCATAACTTGCAATTACGCGTAATGCTTAATCTAGCAACACACAGGATGTGTGTTCCATCAAAATATGAATCTAAGTACGACAGAATTAACAACGAGCTGATAAAAGTCTCACGTGACAATCGCTACCGAGGCGAAACCTAAGATACGGCAGCAGCTTCTTCCATTCTCTTCCCGTCCGACCGTTAGCACCTTGACAGATCAATGTCAAGACATCATTCGTCAATAATGATACACGATCAAGATCTATAAAAAGAAGAAAATTATATAAATACTAACCTCGAGGATTGACGATGAAGACGAGGTCACGGCGGCGAGAGGAGGAGGATCCAGGAGAGGTTGCGGAGGAGGGATCATGAGCTAAGGGTTGTTCGGCTCGTAGAAATGAGGGTTTCGCCATTGATACCACCGCCATGCCTAAACAAACCATGTGTATTTATGAGTGAGCTCTTCTTGATGTGCGTGACGGCGTGTGTCTGCGCGAGAAGATATTGTAGTTGGTAATGGCGATTTGAATAAAGGGGAGGGGGCGTTGATTTTGATTTTGATTTTGATTTTGATCGTGATGGCATAATTATGTGTTTATTTGTCATTCATACGAATCGTTCAAGTGTTTAGTCAACGGGTATTGGATAGTTTAGATTTACATTGAGTTTCCGAGTTTTATTTCGAGTGTTTTGTAAAGGAAGAAGAGTTTGGTTAATTTTTTCTTTTAAAAATATAATAAGGATTTGGAAAGAAAGCAAAGTGTTTATAACTTTAGTAAGTAACAAAATTACTATTACTTATAATTAATAATTTTAAAAAGTATGGATATTACTGTAAAATGACCATTTTTTTTTTCGTTCATCTCTAACTCAGAAACACAAACTTATTTTCTTTCTCTTCAATTTCATTTCTTTTCTTTACAACTTGGAACACGAAAAATAAAATTATTATCATTTTTTCTCTTCTTTTTTTTTCCGTTAATTTTCTTTACTTTCCTTAATATATCCAGGAAACACAACGTTAGTGTGTGTCCTGGTTTAAGGTTATAAGTTCAAGTCATGTCGTGAATAAATTGAGAGAGATTTAGAAGTATTTTAAAAAATACAAATTCTTGTGTATATGTTACCGTCTAGCGGATAGAACGATTTAATGGGAAGACATCTAATTTTTCTTTTTTTAAGTAATGTATAACTTGGCTAGATGAGCCGAATCATGTAAATACCAATTGAAAAAATATTTAAATGATACAGTGTTTTATGGTTTTCATCAACTATGGTTACAGGATACTAAATATGGTAAATGGCAAAAGTTAATTTGAGAACCGTTTTTATTGTGAGAACCAATCTTAGCCGTCTAATTCCCCCTCCTTCAATTGGATTGTCCACCCATGAATTCCTTACATGCACTCTGCCACACTCAATCCTCCCACGCTCTTCATCCATGAATTCCATTATCCAAAATGAACGGCCAAGATTGGTTCTCGCAGTTCTCGAAAAACAGTTCTCGTTTGAACACTCCCCTACATATAAATATATATATATATACGAAAAAAATCTTTTAGGTTGAGGAGACTTGCACTGCTCACTGCTCACGTTATAATCATGACAGTCAACTATGAATAACAATTAAAATAAATGCCTTAACGGATGCTTAGTTGCATGAATAAAGAACCCCGGTACGTTTTAAAACGACTTAGACATTGACCTGCTTAATTCGTCTCCTTGTTTGAACTTTTCTTTCTACGAGGGCTGGGCTTTGTCAACCACAAATTTTGTTGATATACCATTTTTGCCCCTAATAGGGGTGGCTGAGGATAAAGGGGAGGGTAAGATGGGAACTGTACTTGTCAAGACTCGAGCCTTTAATACGCACATGTTAAACAACGCCCCACCAGTTAGTTGATTACCCAATACTTCCCTCATATTTTCCATTTGTTATCGAGTTTTAGGGGTGGCTCGAGACAAGGGTCTATTCTAATTTGTAGTACACCATCAAAATGAGTCGTGTTTTTCCCATTCATTGCTTTACATTTTATGTACCACACCATATTAGAGCATACGGAGTAGCCCGATTACGTCTATTACGGACTTTTCCCTGTTTTCTTTTCAATCTTGAAGAATGTTTCGTAAGAAAAGAGATTTTAGTAATGACAATTATTACTCTGATTGACAGAGAGTAATTGGTGATGATAGTTGTTTCTACATGTGCTCTTATATGATTTGATTTTGTATGTCTAGTATGAATCACCTTCTATCTTTAAAGAGTATTGAGAACTAAACAACTGGCCCGAATAATTTACATAAAGTCATTTCGTCCTAAAGAACAAAGTGGAGACATGAGATATATGCCGATAGTAGGAAATGAATAAGGAATGATGTTAAAGGAATCAAGTAAAGAATACATGGGTGTGTTTAGTTGTATAAAAATAGGTATATGATCCATTGATTGTCATACAAGTTTTTTCTTGAGCAAATTGATAGAGATGAAAAAAAAATTGTCAATCGTTTGAACAATTATTTGCCTAGTTGATATGATTTAGAACCCCTATCAAAGAGACCTGGACATTTCTTATTATCTTGATCTGATCTTACGATTCTGATTTTACAAAGACAATAATCCAAAATAGGATCCTGATATTGATAACCTAGCTTGTTACAGAATTTTGGTCTAGACCACTTAGTTGGCTGCAGCTAGCAATCAATTGATTTGAGTTGCTTCAGGCTTTGTTATAGAGTCAAACCCTAATGAAGAATTTAATTAGAACTTGATAAATACAGAAAACATACTTTTGGATCTTAATTCTTTTCTTCAAGACACTTGAATGGTTCATATACTTATAATGACAGCAACTATGAATAGCATGTTAATAACAATCTAACTAAATGCATTTATGGATGCTTAGTTGAATATATAAATGAATAACCAGAGTTGTAAAACGACCCGTTTGGTCCCTTGTCGAATTTACTTTCTATCGACTATACGAGATGCGCCTTTTAAGGAACTAGTTATCGTGTAAAGTAACCTTGCCCCGGCGGAAATGGTAAAATAAAAAATGGGAATTGTAGTTTGATTAATTTGGATCATGTTAGTTAAGACATATGAATCACAACACACTGGCACATCTTCAATACCAGCCCCCACCTCTTGTGAAAGAGGGGCCATTGTAGTAGTTTGTATTATAATTTTTGTCTTGATCACATCTATATCTATAAATAATGAATAATTAATAATAATAATAATAATAAATTATGTAGTCATAAGAAAAGGGAAAATGGGACCATGAGATGCTAGTGTTGTAGTTGTAGGAGATGAAAAGGGTATAGTGGTTATGAAAACAAGCAAAGAATATGACATTTTTTGCTTTTAAGTTTTCCCCTTTCGTAAAAAAAAAGTATGATATCTACGTTACGTGCCTTTTGTCCATATTCTAATAACACGAAAACTATTTTCTATTTTTTAAATAATACCTATTATTTTTATTTCTTTTAATTGCATTTGTCTTTTGATTAGTTTCTTTCGTCAGTGAAGTAAAAGCGACAATAGTAGGCGTTTGTTATTCACTGCTCTACTTCATATAGAACTATATACTAGTTTAATACCCCGTGTATAAACATGGCGATTGTTTACGTAAATTTTAAACATTTATGGTGTTAAATTTTTAACATTAATAAATCCATATATCAATAACAAATCAAGAAATATTCATGAAAATCGAAAGATGAAGAAAGAAAATTGAGTTACTCGTAGATTT
>JAUEJL010143302.1:0-10685 GCA_032274825.1 Drosophyllum lusitanicum | reverse complement strand
TTTTTAATAATTATATATATCATTTTAATAAAAATATCAAAATAATACCCGAGCCTAAACGAGCCTAGCTTAAACGATCCTAAACGAGCCGAGCCCGAGCTTCATAAATATTAAACGAGCCGAGCTCGAGCTTAACATAATAAGCTCTAAACGAGCCGAGCTCGAGCTCGAGCTTAAAAAGTCCTAAACGAGCCCGGCTCGATAAGTGTCCGGCTCGGCTCGGCTCGGCTCGTTTATATCCCTAGGAAGGATGACTAATATATAAAGTAATACTTTTAATTTAAAACAAGATACACATCATTTGTCTTCATGATTAATCTTGTTGATTCAAACTTGGAAGGATGACTAATAATTCTAAAATATGTTAACTTATTCTTTAATCACAATACATTTTAGTTATAAACAATTTTTTAAATATATATTTATACTTTTAATTAAGTCGACAATTTTTCAATATAAGGTTGAGGATGAACTTTTCTCCTTTTTGATTGGTAATGGTATTATGGTGTACTCGTGTGGTTGCATTTCAAAAAAAAATGAAAATCTTTTCTTATTATAACCAAAAGTATTAAAATTAGTACCTTGCTATGGGTTCATAGCAAAAAAAATTCAAATCCATCTTTTCGGAAACTATTTGTCGTCGCAGTATTACACGGATACGATGCTAGTTCATATTTAATAGATATATTTAATTGTATATGTTTATAGTTTTTTATAACTTTTAATGTATAATGATTATTGTAAATATAATTATATATAGAGTTAATTTCATAAATGGTCATTTAACTAACCGCAGATTGTAAGTTTAGTCCTTTTTTTTTAAAAGTTGCAAGTTACATCCTTAAACTACCATTTTGTTAAATGGGTAGTCCTTTCTAACATATTCCGTTAACTAGGTCCATTAAATCAAAGGTATTTATGTCTTTTTATCATTTTTCTAATTTTTAATTGCTTTTAAATATTTAATTTTTTTAAATAGATATTTCCTCTCTCTTTCTCTTTAAAGAACACCCAGACACTCTCTTTCTCTCTCTCTAAGATTCCAACACACACACACTCTCTCTCTCTTTAAGGTTCCGCCCACCTCCACCTCTGCCATAATTACCGCCACCTCCGCCTCTGCCATCACCACTGCCATCAAGAACACATACACACACACACTCTCTCTCTCTCTCTCTCTCTCTCTCTCTAAGATTCCAACCACCAAGAAAACCAACTGCCACCGCCTACCTCTGCCATCACCACCACCACCTCCACCGTTGCCATCATCACCGCTACCAAGAACACACATACACACCACCGCTACATTCGCCGATGCCATCATCACCGCCAACAAATGTTTAAGGTTTTCACATTGCTACCATCATCACACCGGCACACACACAAGGTAAATCGCACGTACATCAAACACACCACACAAACGCCGAGTAAATCGTGCTTCAAGAACAGATTCTTTAGATTTAGGGTTTTCATTTATTGTGATTCAAGATAGATTGATGGTTGGTGGCGGTGGTTAGGGCAAAGAGACACCGAGGGAGTGAGGGGATCACGGTGGTCACGGTGGTGGTGAGGGGAGATGGTGGATGATTGTGGTGTTTTTCTCTAGTGATGGTGGGTGACAGTGGTGTTTTCTCAGATTAGGGAATGGGAGGAGGTGGTAGGTTAGAGAGGGGGAAGGAGAAAGAAGGGAAAGGGGCTACTAGAATTAAAAGGGGAGGGGGTGGTTTTAAATTTTAATATGTTAAAATGTTTAATAATAATAACAATAATAAAGAATTTATTATTAAAAAGTAAATAAAAAAGAATATTAGGGGTATAATAGTCATTTTGTATAAATTAACGGACTAGTTGATGAAAAATGTAAAAAAGGACTACCCATGTAACAAAATGGTAGTTTAAGGATGTAACATACAATTTTTTTTTAAAAAGGACTAAACTTGCAATCTGCGGTTAGTTAAAGGACCATTTATGAAATTAACTCATATATATATATATATATATATCATCTCGCTTTTACCTACATTTTGATATAAATTTTACTTGATCTAACACAAATTTAAAAAATAATATTTTTTTATCAGTAAAAAAAAGTATATTTCATAACGATTGAAAAAAGCGAGTTATTATTTGGGCAAACTGCTCCAAAATATAGTGAACTTTTGCTAAGCTACCATTGTATACAACGAACTTCAATTTTTTTAAATAACTTTTAGAACTCCTACATTACATTCAAGTAACCTATTATAACAAGTCACCCATTTCATATTAACCGGTTTTCTGTTTTTTTAATTATTTTTTATCCATTAAAAATTTTAATTAAAAAAAACAAGAGACAAGCAGATTTTTGTCCTTTCATAGCCATCTACAACCACCATTTGCCTTCATAGTCATCCACCACCACCATGAAGATGAAGGGCCAAGCTATAGGTGATTTGATCCTATTTCTACAAGATCTACAACAAATTTAGGGTTTTTGCAACCTAAAACGAGATCGAGGAATACACCATTTCTGATCCTATTTCTACGAGATCTACCACTGTTGCCTTCATGGCCATCGTCGCCTTCCGGTTTGATAACCGTCATCGCCTTCAGTTTTGATTATCACCATCGGGTTCTGGTAACCACTGTCGTCTTTAGGTCGTCATTTCCATGGTTCAAACCGTTTAAACCATTGTTGCCTTCAAGGTTTAAATCGCTACCTTCTTGTTCGTGATTTAGATCTCAATTCCGTGACTCAGATCTATTAGGTCATGATTTAGGTTTTCAATATTTAGGGTTTCATTGTTCAATCTCAGATTTTTAAGGTGCGATAGTTCAACATTTAGATCTTGATTCTCTTGAAGGTGTGATTTTTGACTCTCTCTCTCTCTCTCTCTCTTTTACTAACACTAAAGGTGCGGTTTTTGACTCCACCTACTTTTTTTTAATAGCTTGACTCCATCTACTTCATATCTATATTCTGATCTTGAAGGTGTAATAACCGCAATTTTAGGGTTTTATAAATTGAGAATATGTAATTTGGTTATAGAGTGAAACATCCTCGTTATTGGCCTAGTAGTTGTGTGTTGGTGGTAAGTTATTTATTTATATTTTATATGATTTTTAAAATAATAATTGAGCCACGAGGTTAAAAAGTGAAAATATATAATTTTATATATTTATGTGTTAATTGAACCAATAGATTCGTTTTTATTAGAGGGTCGTAAATAATATCTCATTGGTTGATAACTAATTGAGTAGAACTGCTTAATTAATCAACTCTGAGTTAGATAACACGTAAATGTACTCTATGTGTGTTGAAATGCAAGTGCCGACTTAGGCACCTCTTTCCCTTCTTTGTTGGTGGTTATCTCATTTGTGTGTATGTGCTCTCTCATTTCTTTGAAGAAACTTAAGAATCCAGCCCATTAAACCTTGATTTTGTGTTGTATTGCTTCTAATTGAAGGTTAGTTCCTAATTTAGTTGTGTTCTTGCTTAAGCATATGTATTTGTTGTTTTAGGGTTCTTGAGAAATTTGAATGATATGGTAAATTGAAGTTTCCTTATGTTTAGTTGTAAGGTTTATGTTGATTGGCATTAGTTTGACGATTATTTCTGTGTTTTTGGTGGATTAAAGATTAGAACTCCATTAATGGAGGATAATGATGAAGATGGGTTTTGAGTTTGATAAGGATTTGATGCCCATATTATTTTAATGTGTTTCTAGTTGTTGTTATACATGGTATTGAGTTTAGTGTTGCTATAGAAGTGTTAGAAGTTGATTTCCATATTTTGTTGATTGTATTCTGTTTCGTTGGACATGGCTGGAACAGGGCAGAAGCTGAATTGTAGTCTACTGTTCGTCCAACGTCGCGATGCGACGTCCAAAGGGGATCGCGACGCAATCCGTGCTACAGTGCAGTTTTGTGTTTTGTTTTCTACTTTTATTCAAGTTGTTTGATGTTCTTATCTATCATACTTAGTTCTATCATGATTTATTTTAGATAAATGAGTTGGCTTGATGATGGATGCTATATATGGAGATATATTTGTTGTTTATACACTTTAAATTAAGAAGTTGATTTTGATGAACCTTGTACATGTCTAGTTGATTTCTAAATGTTATAAATCATGTAAATAGGTTATATGCTAGTTGAGCATGTGTTTTATGATGGTTTATATGAGTTGGTCGTATTGGGTGAGTTTTGACTCGTTTGTGAAATAACTTGGTTTTGGAGTTATTTGGGACTTGAATTCTAATTCGGGTTGTGGTGTGTTCTCAGGTAAAGAGAAGACCCAGTGAAATTAGACTATTGATCTTGGAGTTTGAAGAACATAGGTGAGTGGACTTGTAACTTACAGATAGTTATTAGTTGTAACGGTTATGGTTGTAACTGTTTGATGATTGATGCATTCATAGACTGTTTAGTATGATGATTGATTAACTGGTTATATGTTAATTAATCGTGGAGTCTTTGATATGTGCACATGGATGAGGAAGGTCAGGTTGGCTAGGCTCGTTTGCTATCGGCTAATTAGTATTAGATCTTTTGATCCATTTGTTGCAACTTAAGGGCATTATTATGTGAGAATAGCAAATGTGCTATCGGTAAACCTTTGCTTGGCCGGCATGGGTTGCAGGTTCTGCAGAATCGCCGGTCCTCTGTGTTGCTTGTTTACTTGTTGTTCTTGTATCCTTATTGTTGTGGTTGATGCTATTTCATTGGTTAAGCTTTCATTCACTTAGCTTTGAGCTAATCCCCCACCTTCCATTACATTTTGCAGGTTTTGGTAAGTACAGCTGTTGAGCTGGGAGTTGGTGTTCGTTTTGGGATAATTGACCGCCACTCTAATATATTTTGAACGATGAGCCATTTGTAAAGTTAAGTAACACTATGTTTTGATATACTAGATTTGTTAATAGTGTGTATTTTGTTTATTTGAAATATCTTTTGTAAATAGGTTTGTATATATTTATTATAATCGCTTCAGCAATTTAAAAAAATTTTGGGTTGAAAATAGCAGTAGTGTTACATAGAGTACAATGTTTATCTTTGATTTGGTACAGATTATGACAATGTTATTTGTATGTTTTTGACTTGAATGTTCTTGAGTTCATCTTCAATGGGGAATGAATCTTCTTGAATTTAATAGAACACAATATTAAAAATATTAAAAAATGGTTAAAAATAAGAAAATGACCTGCACCCTATTGTTTAGGTTGCCATTTGTATACAATGAAAGAATTTATAAAGTTGGTTGTATTAATTTTAAAAAATAAAAGTTCATTGTATACATGGGAGCTTAACAAAAATTCATCGTATTTTAAAGCAGTTTGCCCTTACTATTTTTGATTTTGTGTAAATTGAAACATAATTACTTCCAAATAGGTATTTTCCTACTTATATTCCTTATACAACTCTAAATCACTGAACATATTTATGGTTAATTTCTTATGTTTATGGATCACTAAATCAGCAATCTCTTTCTATGAAGTATTTTAGATTTAGTGTATAGAAAAATATCTATCTACAACCAATTAGTCAGGTATAGTCCTTTTTTATGATGTAATTTGTGTTCATGAATCCATAAATCAGTTAATTGCTTTCGCTCACATGATCTTACAACGTTAAACACTTGATCTAGGGTTAAAGTTACATAATAGCATGAAAGTTGTCTCAATGTTTCAATATGGTACTTACAGTATTTTTTTTACACATCTAACCATTTAACTCGTTAAAAACGTGTTAATATACCCCTTACATAAAATGTTACCTAGTAAAAAGGTAAAAACCCTAATTTGATGCCTTTTATTGCCATTTTTCATCGGTGATGCATTAAAATTAGGGGAATCGTTCATTTGGAGCTCTTGAAGGTGGCAAGAATATCTTCATCATCGTTAGGGCATTGAAGTCCATGGATGCAAAATCAGTGTCTCTCACATTACCTGATTCAACAATTTCATATGATACGGGATTACAAATAAATGCTCCATCATGTTGAATGGTGAAGTTCAAATACCCCTTGTTCTCAATCACCATTCTGCAAACAAAAGATAAATGAAGCAATTAGAGTTTATTATAGTAATTGGAACGAAGAAATTGGATTTTATCATATTAGAATCATGCTTTCATTACCCATGATAATGTGATGCAATTTCAATTTCAGGGTTCAAATGAAGAACAATCACTAATACAACACTTGAAATGATGGAGGACTATGATTTTAGAGTGAAATGTCATGAATTTACCAGGTAAGCCAAGCCGGTTGCATGTTAACAAAGAGGTATATTAACACGTTTTTAACAAGTTAAATGGTCAGATGTGTAGAAGAATACTTTAAGTACCATATTGAAACATTTGGACAATTTCATGCTATTACACAACTTTAACCCATTGATCTATTTTTCGATGCCAAGGATTTTATAATGAAATATTGACTAATCTGTAATAGTTTTAATACACACATTATTAGTAAGTTATTAATCGATCTAGAACTTTGCATGTCATAAAAGAAGGTTATGAATATGGTATCCGAATTTTGAGATAATACTCTTATGAACTAATGAGGTGATTTATGTAGTGGTTAAGATTTATAATTTGGGTTTTATGTAATAACAATGAGAAATTATGGTTAAATTATATTTTAAAATAATCCTAATAATTTTGAAATATATAGATGTATCTACTAAATGTTTTTGTTAAAATATTTACGTGTTAACAAATCTAAATCTTTTAAAAAATGACATTTGAGGAAATAACTCATTTTTAAACCATTTGAGAAAATAAGAGGATAATTAGTGAAAACTTTTATAATATAATAATAATATATTATAACTCATTTTCTTTTAATATATATTAAAAATTAAAGATAAAATTAAATATGATTGACCTACATATAAATGACACACCAACTCTAACTTTAGAATCGATAACTCAAATGGATGTGACCTTACCCCCAATATTTTAAGATGGTTTAGTTGGAAGGATGACAAATATATTAAGAAACATTTTTAATTTGAAACAAGAGAAACCAATAGTTTGTCTTCATGATTAATCTTGTTGATTCAAACTTGAAAGGATGAGTAATAATTCTAAAATATGTTAACTTGTTCTTTAATCACAATACATTTTAGCTATAAACAATTTTTTAATATATTTTTATACTTCTAATTACGTCGACAATTTTTCAATATTTTTGCTTGTTGCAGAAAAGGTTGAGGATCTACTTATATTCCTTTTCGATTGGTAATGGTATTATGGTTGTGTATTCGTGTGGTTGCATTTCAAAAAAAAAATGAAAATCTTTTCTTATTATAACCAAAAGTATTGAAATTAGCACCTTGCTATGGGTTCATATAGCAACAAAAAAAGAAAAAAGAAAAATTCAAATTCGTCTCTCCTTGATTACCTTTAATTCTACCAATTAAAACAATTAATTTGGCCTCAATTTTTACTTTTTATGCAATTTAATACATAATTTTGACTTTAGTGTTATTTAATAATTTTATTTTAGGGGTGTTTGTATTATTTACGACGGCTATATGAAAATATATAGGGAATGTTTTCATAAATTATATATTTATATTTAAAGGATGTATTTAATTGTATATGTTTATAATTTTTTTTATAACTTTTAATTTATAATGATTGATATAATATAGTTATATATTTATGTTCTTCTCACTTTTATATATATTTTGATTTGATACAAATTTTACCTAATCTGACACATTAAAAAATAATAATTTTTATTAGTAAAAAAAGTCTATTTTATAACCATTGAAGAAAGTAAGTTATTATTTTTGATTTTGTGTAAATTGAAATATAATTGTTTCAAAATAGGTATTTTCCTACTTATATTCCTTATAAAAACTCTAAATCATTTTTTAAAGCACTAAATAAAATTCTTTACAGACACTTAAAGTTTAAGATGTTTGATTAAAAAGTCGGGAAACAACTTGCACTAAATAAGCTTTAAACAATTTGGTTGCAAAAACACGAACCCATCCACTGAATCAACATCCACAAATTTTCAAATACATGAAAATGTTAGAATTATCTGTTGAGCTATGAAGCTCAGTGAGCAACTCAAATTAAGTACTTATAAACAATGTTCACGATCTGGTTAAACTTTATTCTTCGAATACATTCCGTAATTCATTACTACGTTTGTATAATCATTGTTTCTATATCTATATCTGTTCAATAACTATATGTGTAATCATATCTCTCTAGTGATTATGTTTGTATTATAACTGCATCCATATCTGTACAATTGTACTACATCTATAATATAACTTAAAGTGTATCTAAACTACCGTAACCGTAGTTGTGTTAACACATTGTAACTGTATCTGCATAACATTTGTATCCGTATATCTACAGCTGTAACTGTATTTGTATAAATCTAATAACATTTACCGGATCCCATTAACTATATATATTAAATGCTTACAGGTAAAAATATTAATCACTTTTCCGTGATCTCGTTTATCTCTTAATAACTGTAAACTTTTATAATAGCTCTTGCTTTATGTGGCTTTCGTACCATACTTTTATTATCGTTCTGTCACTTATTACTTGATAACACTTTATCCATATAACATTATATGTTGTCATCAATACTTATTCTGTTATATCTCAAATCATTTCATATACCAATTAAGTCTTTTATTTGAATATATCACATTTTGTGGATCATATACTATACTTACAATGTATTCAACATTGCACATTTGTTTCACTATAGCCTTTGACATTTTACTAGTTTATATCTTGTTAAACTATACATGTTATTTATCTCAATCTCATATCTGTTAATTTATATTTCTATACAATACGAATATCACTCACATACATACATTCACATAGAATTATATGAAACCATGCATCACTATTTACGAGTACTAGATCGAGGTACTCACCTCAGGTCCAAGCTTAGTTAGTGAGAAGCTATATATACTCCGCTAGGTCCTCATGAACTTGTAATAACAGTAGGTATCAATATATAACTCTAACAATGCTTAAATCACAATACATGACTAAACAACCCTTGTTATGGCCATAACCTACCCACACAACGGCCTTAAGGTCTTACGGCCACTATTACGGCTGTTGTTGGTTTCCATATTATGGTTGTAATTCCAACCTCTTAGTTACGGCTGTAAGCTGTAACCCTTATGGTTGTAAATTACTTATGGCGGTAAGTTGTAACCCTTACGACCATAAGCCCTTGAGCACAATTATGGTTTGCAATTTCAGACTCCGTTTTTGCAAGAAACATTCTAAAACACCCCAAACTCATTTCCAGTTGTTTCAAAACATTTAGTATGCTCATATGAGATTTTGTAACATTAAATAACATCATTTTTATCAATTACAACTTCCAAATTCAAGGTTTTGATTGAATTTATCCACCCATTTGAACCATTTAATCAAATTCACCCAATTTCAATACTTAAATCACTAATTTGAACTCAAGTCAACATCTAAAAGTTGTAGGAACCGATGAAGAACATCAAGATTATTTCTTGGTTGCAATTCAAACCTTGACACATTTGACCTACTAAACCTCCATGAACAAAACACATGAAAGAGGAATACTTACAATTGATGATACTTGATGAAGAACCAATTTGAGAGAAACTAAAATGGAATTTATTTCCAGATTTTGAAGAAGCTTGATGATTCCTTGATGTTTCTTCCACCCAAGAACATGAAGGGGTGTGTGTGTGTTGAGTGAGATGAAGAAAGAAGGAAAAAGAAAACTAAAGGGGCTACTGACTTAAGGTCGGTTGTGTCGGTTGGCTCTTTTAGCAGGTATCTCACTCCCTTAACCGACTTACAACTTATTCATACAATATATATAAATACCAATGAGGATATATTTGAAATCATTATTTTAAACAATTTAATAAGTTATAACTTTTATTCATTTTTCTCAACTTTTACTCAACACCTCATTTAATAACTTTATTAACATGAGGTGTTACACATGATCACACAATGATAAACACTTGATCTATTTTTCGATGCCAAGGATTTTATAATGAAATATTGATTAAACTGTGATAGTTTTAAACTTTTAATTAACACATTATTAGTAAGTGATTAACTGACACAGAGCTTTGCATGTTATGAAAGAAGGTGATGAATATAACATCCGAATTTTGTGATAATACTATTATGAGCTAATGAGGTGATTTATGTATTGGTTAAGATTACAATTTGGGTTTTATGTAATAACAATGAGAAACTATGTTTAAATTATATTTTAAAATAATCCTAAAGGTTTTGAAATATTTAATGGATATATTTAATTGTTGTAACATCCTCGAAATGGGCCTAGTCGTGTGCGAATTCGGTACGTCAATTATTTTAATATAAATAAATTATATATTTATATTCAAGTTATTGATAAAAATTGTGGAAAATAATTAAGAAATGAGGTTATAAAAAAAATAATAATAATAGATAAAAATAATAAACTACTAAACGGTTTAAGATAAGTATTTCAAAAATATCCCTGTTAGTTGAAACGGGTAAACGAGAGTTGAGTTGTAAGTTGAAAAGGGGGAACAACACACTGGTGTGGATAATATTAGAACCAGTCGGTTCTAACATACCTGTTAGAACCTAGAGGGGGGTGAATAGGTTATATGCCCACTTTTTGAGGTTTTTAACAATATTTGCAAGTAATTAAA
>JAUEJL010143291.1:0-10687 GCA_032274825.1 Drosophyllum lusitanicum | reverse complement strand
ATGAAGAACCAGTGTTACTTTTGGACTTACAGTCACTGGCTATATGGCCAATCTTGCCACATTTGTAACACTCTGCTATGGAGAAATAGTACACTCACCTTATGACTGAGTAATGTGCTAAACAAGTAATGTGTTTTGTTTAGTATCCAGGCACCTCCATATACCAAAGAATAGGTTAAACATTACAAACTAAACAAACTAAGCTGAAAATGGGCCTACATGGGCCATGTACCCTTCTCGACCAAATTCGGTCAACACGACCGAATTTCGGCCATTAAACCACCAAGTTACTCAACCGAATTCAGTTGGGAAAAGCTCCTACACGGCCGTGTAACTCTACACGGGCCATGTTCCCTATATGTTACATGAGCATGTATGCTATATGGCCTGTCACCGTCTTAAAACTAGTAGACAAGCCGTGTACTCCTACACGGGTCGCGTACTCCTACAAGGGCCGTGTACACGACCGACCTTCAATTTTGTGAAGAACACAACTGTTGTTCTTGTCACCAAATCCATTTCTATTGGATTTTAACTATACAAAAGTGTTTCTCCACACCACAAACACCCTAAAACATACTTGTAACAACAATAAACACCCTTGACCCATGATTCAAGCTTTTGAATCCTTTAACCCATTAAAACATTAAAACTAAACAAACCATACATACCTCTTGCTTATAGGATCTGATTTGCTGCTATAATAGACTTAAACTTGTTGTTTCTTCTTGATAAAAATTCCAAAGAAAAGCAAAGTTGTTTTCACGTATGTATGTAAGTATGAGAATGGTTTCAAGTGAAGGAAATTGCTTATATACTTGCATCTTTGATCAAATGGCTAAACAACCCCTTAGCTTATCATCTTTTATTTTGACGGTTTTAACCCCTCTAGTTCATAAACACCTCGTATCATTTATAATACCTGTTTATAAAGACTTTCAAATTTTGGGACGCTATAGCCACCCGCTCACCCACCAGCGCGGTTAAGTGTACTTGATTCCCTAGTTAGGGTCATTAAGCAGGATTTGAAACCCTGCAAAATACGATGCTTAATGATCATGTCAGCACACCACAATGTGATAGAATAGCACTGTTTGTGTTATCGTATAATGTTTTATGTGTTATGTGATGTTTATGGTTTTGTTTGTACTTACTAGATTTTAAAGCTAACCCCCTTTCTAGTTTGTATGCTTTTGTAGATGTTTATATTTGGCGGGTTAACTATGTGATGCTAGGACGCTTATTGTTTGTTAACAGGTATGATGGTCGGTCGGTAACATCCGTGTGTAAATTAAAAAACCTAGGTGGGTTGTTTAAATAAAGAAATACTCTGTTAAGACTGAGTTATAAGTTTTAAAAAGTCAAAATTTGATCTAAAAAGCATTATGTTACAACTTGATCTATTATTGAATGCGTGGGAGCATGGTTTGAAAGCCATAGATTAAAATCAAAGAACCGAAGAAGCGGGGCTTTAGAACACCCTAATTTAATATGGGTAAAAGAGAATAGTGCCCTTTCACTATTCACTTTACTTCAACTTCTTTGTGAAACCAAAGTATTCTATTTCACATCTTGCTTCCGAGTCACATGGTTTTATATTTGTTCTTAAGCATTCTATTATGTAGAACAAATTGATTTCAACTTGACCTTGGGAAAATGGAAATTTGTACTACTTATAATGTAACAAGCTATCATAATTTATTTAAAATAAAAAAAACCTTAAGAGTTTGGCAAGTCTGTTTAAGTATCCAGGCAAACTAAAAGGCTTGTAACGTAGTGCTATCAAGATGTTGATAAAGTGTTTCTTACGGTCATGAGTTCTAGTCCAGTCATGTTGTAGACAAAAGATCTTTAGAAGTAGGTTTAGAGCTCGGCTCGAGTATTTTAAGCTAAGCTCGAGTCGAGTAAGCCCAGCTCTAAATTGTTTGTTTTTTGTTAGGACTGCAAATGAGTCGAACCGAGCTCAAGCGCGACAGGACTCGAGCTCGGCTCGAGTATTTTAAGCTAAGCTCGACGAGCCTTCATGGTGTAGGCTCGGGCTCAGCTCGAATATGATTCAAGATCGACTCAAGTTCGACTCGAAAGCTCGAATATATATTCAAAAACAATTTTTAAATAACCGAACTAATTCCAAATCTATGAAAAACTATATTATATAACAAAAATAATTTTTCTAGTATATAAACATGATAACAAACTTGAACATAAGCTAAACGATATTACATAAGTGTAAACCACTAAATTCCATCAACAATACCATTTTTAGCTATAATTTGTTATATATCTAAATATACATTTATATTTTATATAAAACTTGAAAAGCCTGATAAGAACTCGAGTCAAACCCTTATAAGCTCGGCTCATATATTTGGAGCTTATTTTATTGAAGCTCGAACTCAATAAAAGCTCGACTCGAATTTCAAGCTCAAGCTGAGCTCGAATAAGTCGATAAATATGATTGAAGCGCTATTTTTGATTATCTAAATTGTTTGTTATTTAGAATCAGTTTTTATTAAAACCAGGAACCAAGACAGCATATATCTATATTGTCAATTTGCTGTCTGTTTTGTTATTGTATTACTTAGGCTAACGTTACAGACAGTAACACAACTGAACCCCCATGAAAACCAAGTATCTCTAGACCATCGAACAAAGCTAGCTTGTTTGCAGGAGCATATAAGCAACTTTAACAGCAAGAAGCCGACCTCTTTGCATAGTCACAGTAGCATTATTGACGGTAAACAAGTAGTAGAGAAGTGTGCACTGAAACAAAACAGTACCGGTACCAAACATTTAAGAACACGCATATCAACTACCAAACTCTAGTACTAGCTTACTATCAGTACCCATTTTAAACCATTCGCTCCCAAACCGGACTCAAAGTCTGAACGAGAAGCCGACTGGCCAACCACATCAATCAATTACCAACACAGCTACCAAAACAGCTCACAAAGAATGAAAATGAGTTCCAATAGCGGTTGAACGAGAAGCCAATTTTCCATTAAATAGTAAAATATGGCACCCGATTACAACAATCCCATACGACACTGTTCCTAGCTTAGACAAGAACAGTACCCGACACAATACAAAACCTAATCAATCATTGGGAGACCCTCTCTCTCTCTCAACCAAACAATTCTATACCCCTGAGTAGACGACTCGACAACAACAACAAAATAAAAAAAACAGCCGGCCATAAAATCACTAAACTTACCAAAATTTTCATAAAAGGTTCAGCTTTCTAAGAGCAAAGAAATAATCGATTTGCACGCCACATGATGAACAGTCTTCATCCATGGCAAAAATTTCCAAAAGAATTATGCCTATTTTCTAACTCCGATCTCTACGCCCAAAACAGCAAAAACCAATGATGGGTATCCGTTCAAAGTACCAATGCAACTTTTTCCTGGGACACCATGGAAGACGATTGAGCAATGAGGGGCTCGTAGTGATCAGCCCCAGCTCCACACCAACCTGCACGCAAGAGTTTAGAATATCAAAATCCATTGTCGGGGACATAATATAGCCAAACGAGTCTTATGGCAAGTACTAATTCTTTCCTAGTCTAAACAAAAGTTATGGGAATTGGGTAATGGTGTTAACTAGATACAAAAAGATATGCTTGAATAAGAAGTTGAAAATCTAAACCAGATTATAAAGTTGGGGGGTGCTAATGCATCTGCGGATAGCAACTAAAAATGGGTAGCATGCAGAATTAGAGATAATGTGTGATGCAAATGTTCTGATACCTGTTCCTTTCATAAAGAGAAAGAAAGGGGGCCCGCAAATTTCGCTCCTTGGACGATGTGGAAGGAAAAACACACAGTTATCTTCATCAACCATAGCATCGGATCCATGTGCTTGCACCTGTAATTCAATAGATCCAACAAAATATCAGTAACGAAATACTAACTTTTGCCACAAGACCATGTAGCTAAAAAATAACCCCAAAACAAGAATGAGCTTGCAACTTTGCATTCTTGATTATAATTAACAAATATAAATCTAAATGTCACAGACGCGCTTTAATCACAAGAAACGAGTGTCAACCACATGTAGAAAAAAACTTATATATAAGACCCGATTAGATACAACAAATTTATGTCTGCCCTTTTTTTGTTACGCCAATTTACCATTTTCAACGTTAAACTTCAGCTACTAATAGATGACAATTAGTTGCATTCAAAGAGACAAAGACCACACTAGTTACTAGTAAGGATGGCAACATACCACATAAATTTCTCTTTTGAACTCAGTAGCAAGACATTCAATTGCTATATCATCTCCAAAAGCTGCAGCATGGCCTTCTCTGTTCTCGTCTACAGTTAATAAACCTTCTTCTGTGTATTGCAAATTGATGATATTATATTCATCATCTGGAGACCCAGATATCGACATATACTTGGCCCAGTTTTGACCGTTGTCCACAGCAATACATCTCTCTTTATAAATAGATTCCGCAGCCAATTCTCTACAACAAACACCCAACAAATTAAATGAAATATCCTAGCATAACTTTCAATAAACACACACCACCATAATGACATCCAAACCTTGCTCAATGAGCAATTATTCTTTTTCTTTTTCAAGTCCAAGATCTTTATGTTACTGAATAACATTATTGCACAGATAACCTGGATCTAAAGATGAAAACGACATTTATGTTTGAATTTCGAGCAATCCCATGTATTAATCAGCTTTCATGCAGATTAAGACATATGAATGCTTAAACAGTATCATATACAGTAGATCTAAGATTTCCGTGTCATTAATCTCTATAAAAACCAAAACTGATTCACAGTAGAACGATCTAGGGTTTACAAATCAATGCAGATTATGATCCAAATGAGCAAAAGAAATATATATTTTTTATACCTCTGCATACCGAGATTAACCAGTTCCTCAATAGCTGAATCCAAACTTTGACGATCTGCTTTCTTCGCAAGTAATTTGACCTCTTGAACAACATGAATACCCCAACCAGATCTTAGATCTGGAGAATACATATGCTTAATCGCCGCATCGATGTTTTCTCTCACCATTCCACTCTCAGATCCAAGATCTTCCAAGAACCTCCGCACCGTCCGCCTCCGTAGATCTTTCGCGCTAATCTCCGTCAGCCCCATCGCCTTTTGTGACGCCGTGAACAAACAGTTCCCGTCCGCCTCGACATCTCCGCCATGGCTCAGCCTGAAAACCAACGAAGAATCATCTCCTTGATTTTGATTTTGACATTGGTTAGGGATTTTATTTCCAGGGTGCTTCCAAAGGACACCTTTTGCGTGGAGCCTCTGTAGATGCCTTTTCTGTTGGTCTTCTAAGCCCGACACGTCATCCCAGGTGGCGGTGGTGGTGCCGGCGGCGGTAAGGATCTCGTCGGATAAATCGACGGCGGCGATGGTATCAATGGAGGACGGAGCTGCGGTCCGGTCTTTCCATGGGATTACAGGCGAAGTAGCCGTTGAATCACATATAAGCTTTCCCATTATTACCAAAAACACAATGAATTTGATTAAAAGATCAAGGGAATCTTTCGAATTCAAGAAAAATAATTTCCCCTAATTTTCTTTTCTTGAACGGAGGAATGCAGAGAAACAAGAGGGATGCGAGGGGTGTGAGAGAGAGAGAGACTAGGGTTAACGGATAGATCAACGACGCGGGAGGGATTTGACACGTGGCGTTATCTGGTGATTTAACCGTTCAAGGGTTCTTGCTAACGTAAGCCGTGTAGACAAGTGGACGTATTTTTCAATTCTGGTTGTGGCAGGACACGTGGCGTGTTTTTAGTGGTTGTTTGGAATGTGAAATGTTTTGGGCGGGTAGGTATATATTTTGCTGCGGCGGGACGATGCTTTTTCTTGTTTTTCATTTCTAGAATATTCCATGCACGGTGACAATGGTGCGATTTGACTGGTGTGCCGTGTGCGAGCGTCTTTTGTTTTGATGTTTCGAACTTTCGACGTGTAAACGTAGAAAAGTGATTTATACATAACATAAATTGATTATACATAATAAAAAGTGATTGTTTGAACTATTATACTCTTGAATTTATAAATGAGAATAAAAGATAGTGGGTTAAGAGTCGTAATTGTTGTGTATGGTAATTTGTGTTGTGTACAAATCATCTCCCCTAAATGTATTGCTCTAATAAAACAAACATATGATAAAAAATATTATTAAGATAAAGTCATTGAAAAATAAAAACTAGATATATCATACGAATTTAGTTAAATTTGGTAAATATGATCGATGGGGAGTTGGTGCAAGTATTTGTTTAATTTTTAAAAATTCTATACACGGATCAATGGAGAGTAAAGAGGGAACACCTGTTGCAGGGTCTTCAAAGCTAGCATCAAGGGCAAAGCCTTAACTGACATGGTCGGTGTAAGCAGATGTCACCAATATCGGTCTAACACGTCAATATAAGCTTACTATAACGGTTTTTTAAGAGTTATATGGAAGTTACAAATATTCTACGGTTACTTAACTTTACAATTTTATTGATTTATATATACGATAAATAAACATGAATTGAGAGTCTTTTATAGATGAGACTATCATCTTTAAATTATTCCGTATCAAATTTGTGTAACTTATACTAAGGTTGAACATTCATTTTGAAATAATTTGCAACTTAAACATGATAAGTAACATATTCTACCTTTCTTTCTCTATATTAATTTTATACTTGAGATTTTTTTTTACATGCTAATAACAACTATAGCATAGCTCGTAACAAAATAGGTCCAGTTCATGCAATAAAATCACATGAATAACAACAAAAGTGTTCAAATTAGATACACCAAATATATGAATAAAATAAAATCTATTTAGAGCAGGGTTGTATTTCATCTAAATCTAATCTCGTTTTTTTCGTTTTTAAAAACAATTAATCAATTTAAACCTATTTTTTTAAGTAGGGTTGTATGTCATCCAAATCTAATTTCAAACTTTTTTTATTTAAATAATTTATAGGTTTATATGCATTAAAAACACAATCTGATATGGTATGAAACAACTCATGTAACTATTTTCTTTCAACCTATTTTTTCTCTACGTTAGATATGGTATAGACAAAAACTTGAATCAAACCATTTAATAGTAAGTTTGATGAAATTGCCACCTTTATTAAGTACTAGACGTAACAAGACATTCTCAATCATAGCCAGAAAAGGTGTGTGCGTTTGGTTCGAGAAGAGTATGGTAGTCTTCATGTCATTTACTATCAATCATTGAAATCTATGAAAGTATCTAGGTGAAGAAGGTAATCACTTCGAACATGTTGAACAACAAACTATGGACAGAATATCTAACAAATGTATGATATTATAATAACAAAGAAAATTAGAAGATTTTTGTTATTAAATGTATATTCAGTAAATCTAGGATGAGATGTTACTTATAGCCATCTAAACATCAAGTATTATTTTAGTTTTGCATAAGACAATACAGGAAGTTAACATACATAGTCAATAAAGATTCTAATTTAAGCATTTTCATTCGTAAAATTATTTATATTTGTATCTAAACAAGAAAAATAAAAATTATATACACAACTTACAACAATACGCGTAATGAAAAGTTGCGTTTATAACTTTCTTATTGTATATAACTCTAAAAGAATACTAGAATGTTTTGTTTCTCGACTTGATTGATGTTATGGCTTGTTAACAAAAAAATTGGCTCCGGTTTTTCGATACCACTTTCCACTCATCGATAAGATCAGTTCAATTAGTAAAGGTCAAATTGAAATCTATTATTATCATAGACAAGACAAGAGAAGATGCCCCCAATCCCAATATAAGGACGCGCTGCTTCAATGGCTCGATATGAAAGACGACCAGCTCTACAACTTCACATTCTCAATGGGACTGAGCATGTCATCTCCATAATCCATTGCATCAACGGTGTGCTCTCCAGATATTCCAACTTTCTTTCTACCCGGCTGATGAAGGGCCACCACCTATACCCGGCCTTGATACCCGATAATTATGCCTAATGGTGATATTTTGATGCATTTAGACCTTTTAAAACTTTAATTTTATTTCGGATATGTTTGTATTCGACAATGTTGTATAAATTTTACTACAATCATTTTCTAAAAGAAATGGCAAAATCCTAATGGTGACCGGGTTTCTCACAGTGAAAAATCACTTTTACTTTAACGGGTATTCCTACGGTGAAAATTATCCGTTTAATCACTCATTTAGATTAAATGGGGATTATAGTTTAAATCCCCGTGGTGAAAATATACATGTTCAATCACCCGTTTTCCCCGTTTAAATTCATGCGGTTTTTAAGCAGGAACGGAGACTGTTTTCTTAAACAAAGACGAAGACATGGTGACCAATCACCACCCCGTTGTCATTCATATCCAAAAAGGTGAAAGTGTTTTTTTAGTGAAATGTTGATGTTAAGTGTGACAAATAAGATGAAACGATCCATAGCCTCACTTTAATATAATAGCATTCACCTTGTTAAGGAACGTGTAGTTATCTAATCGAGTATAAGAACTTGCACCAACACTATCAACTTTAGTGTGAACTTGCTTCCATTTTTCACCAATAAAATGTTACCACTCAAATATTAAAAGCATAATATAACTAATTCAACTAAAACAAGAAAATTGTTATGCATTTCAAAACGTGTCATGCAAAGTTTTATTGAACCCAAACACATATTGGTTGATAAGAAGTTCTAAATAATACTTGAGCCTTTTTTATTTAAATAATTTATAGGTTTATGCATTAAAAACACACTCTGATATGGTATAAAATAACTCATGTAACTATTTTCTTTCAACCTATTTTTTCTCTACGTTAGATATGGTATAAGACAAAATCTCGAATCAAACCATTTATTAGTAAGTTTGATGAAATTGCCACCTTTATTAAGTACTAGACATAACAAGACATTCTCGATCATACCTAGAAAAGGTGTGTGCATTTTGTTCAAGAAGAGTGGCTGGTAGTCTTCATGTCATTTACTATCAATCATTGAAATCTATGAAGGTATCTAGGTGAAGGTATTCATTTCAAACATGTTGCGAAACACCAAACTATGGACAAAATATCTAACAAATGTATGATATCATAATAACAAAGAAATTAGAAGATTTATTTTATTAAATGCATATTCATTAAATCTAGGACGAGACGTTACTTATAAGCATTTAAACATCAAGTATTATTTTAGTTTTGCATAAGACAATACCGGAAGTTAACATACATAATCAATAAAGATTCTAATTTAAGCATTTTCATTCGTAAATTAAATTCATTATATCTGTATCTGAACACGAAAAATAAAAATTATATACACAACTTACAACAATACGTGTAAAGAAAAGTTGCGTTTATAATTTTCTTATCGTATATAACTCTAAAAATAATACTAGAATGTTTTGTTTCTCAACTTGATTGATGTTATGGCTTGTAGGAATAATTAGCAAGTAGGAATAAACATTAAAATAGCATGATATTTAGTGATTTAAGATAGAAAAGGTAGCAAACGTAGTAACAGGAAACAACAAATCAACTCGATAAATAAAAAATTTATGAAATTCGATGGATTTGATCGATCCCGATCACTAAAGTGTGGGTCAGTCCCGGTTGATACTGCCACATAGCTAATAAAAAAGTATGTGATCTTGTCCAAAACTTGGGTTTAAGGGATACTCATCAACATAACATCTTTTAATTCTATCACTTATCTTCATATGACTACCGCTACTCAGCTAGGAGTCATCTCAAGGAACCATACTCAGAGATAGGTGCCACCCTTGATATTCACGCATCTTATCATTTAATGCGAGTTATCACTGTCCTCTAGATTTCCCCTCAAATTATCAAGGTGTGATTCTGATACTTAACATTCATATGTTGAGCTCTCAATTCTTACATATGGTTATCTTGAGCATTCATATGGTTTTCAAAATTTTAAAACATCTACCATTTATACCTTCGTCAACACTCGTTGGGATCCAATGCATATTAATCTTTGAATTTCTTTATTCTAATACCATTAAGTTAAAAATAATTTCTTATTAAAGTTAATTGAAAAGTCACTACAAAAAAAATGTCATTTAGTGGCATACATTTTTTATGGCACTTAGGTTTAGTGCCACTAAATTACATTTTAATGGCACTTTGTATATGCCATAAAAGAAAAGATGATTTTAATGGCAATTTTCTACTTTATGCCACTAAAAACATAACACTAAAAATACAAACAAAAATGAAAAAAATAGGCGGTCTTTCTCACATGTTTCCCTCCCAACATTTTATCTCAATTTACTTTCCACTTCCCTCCATTCACGAATTATTTTCGAGTTCCCTCCGTCGAACGAAAACTAGCCCTAATTTTATCGGCTCCTCCTCCAATTTCTCCTCCACCAAATTTCCTTCCTACCACTTTATTCTCGTCTGTGCGCCATCAAGGACTTCTTCTCCATCAGAGACATCATAGAATTTCAGAATCAAGAATGTGGGTAATTTATTGTTATCAATTTTGGTTTTTTTAACTAGAGAATGTGTTGGTATTTAGAATGTATAACACAGGACAATAAAAGAGCACAATAAAGATGGAAGAAGCTATCGATTATTTTATTAAAATAGGCTTTTTGAATACATCAACAGGAAGAGATCACAGAGACTATAAATAGTCAATGACCCACTGGAAATTCTCA
>JAUEJL010143270.1:0-10688 GCA_032274825.1 Drosophyllum lusitanicum | reverse complement strand
AGAAGAGAAAGAAAGTGGAGACCAATAGTCAAAAAGTCAGAAATGCCCTCATTCATACACTTACATACAAATATATCAATTTTGATTATTATCCAAGATTGAATCTGGACCATTGAATCTTGAAATCTAATGGCTATAAATTATCCCTCAGGACTACGAATTAAATTAGAAATATACTGAACATTTCTCATATATATATATATATATATATATATATATGTGTGTGTGTGTGTGTGTGTGTGTGTGTTTGTTTTTGAAGTGTTTCAATCTAAAAAGATTGCAAATAAAGGTTTTTTATTGCTTAAAATTAACAGCTAAATTTAAAAATTAAACTGCAAAAAATATATTAAAACACTTATAGCGACGATTTTTTCATCACAATAGCTAATTTAATATTATTTTTATTTTCTTTTTAGAAACAGTATAGCGACAATGTTTGTCGTAAGTGTAGGTTCTTTGCCTTTGGTGACGACATTTCATTGCAACAGACTTTTGGCGACGGCAAGGGAAACTTTGACGAAAATTGTGGACTAGTATTGACTCTCATTTGAAAGGGATACTCTCCTGCATAACTTGGATTTAATAAAGATCATTGGGTATTTGAAAGGGATATGAAGTTTCATGATCTGTGAGAGGGTTCATTGTCTTCAGAGTCCCAATTTGTGATAGATCTCTATTTGAATGCATTCAGCTTCAGTCCCTTCTTGGTAGTGCTCTCATTTCTCTTCTTCAAATGACTTTTGGGTGTGAAAACAGAGTGAAGCAACTGGATTCCAAAGAAGATTAATGTGTTAATATGGAGATTGATGCATAATAGACTTCATTTAGCTCTTAATCTCTTATTAGCTGGATTTTAGTTCAATCTCATGTTTGTCCAATATGTGATGTTGTGATTGAGTCTCTAGAGCACTTTTTTTTAATCTTTTGTTCTTATGCTTCTAATCCTTGGCATAGGTGTTTATCTTGGTGGGGGTGGTCCCTTAAAATTCCGTAGATTCGATCTTGAACCTGATTAATCCATCGGTTTTTCTTGGCATAATTCTTTAAATTGATTCCCAAAGGTTTCCAAGGCGTATGTCGAACTGGGTTATGGTTAATCCTTTTCATGCAGAGATATTGACGATATTGATTGTTTAAGATGTGGCGAATTGTTTGGTTTCGAAGACGTATGTTGAGTTGGGTTATGGTGTGTGATGGGTTAATGGAGACGGGTATTAGGTGCAGTTTTTAGCCGTCGATCTTCTTTTGAGTCTATGTTTTGTTTTGGTTTTTTATTTTGATATTTACTTTTATTTTTCTTCTTCCACTGCGTATAGAATTGATGTCATATATACTTTATTCTTTTTCCATTTATTAAAGTTAAAATGCTTTTTAAAAAACTCAGAGAGAGAAAATATTTTGCAAGACAACCATATATCGATAGGATGGATATGGTTGAAGTAGCTAGTGGTTTTGTACGTGAGGATGAAAAAGAGTCAAAAGGTGGTGGGACCGTCAATGCCTCCTCCTAAAATAAAATAGAAATAAAACATATATAATGGGTTCAGTCAAATTGATCGAGATTAAGATAACTGAAATTAGTAATGCCTTTTTAAACTAATTCTCGATCCCCTTTACAGCCCGATTCAATGTTCATTGAAACCCAATAAAATATATAATGTTAATTAGGATTATTTTGCTTCACGTGTGTATAATTATATATTTATTTTTTGCTTTTTAAAATTAAATTTAAGTTAATTAACTAATTATGCTGTAGAGGAATCAACTATTATTAAAATATTTCTCATATATATATATAATCTTAAGTTGATAAAAGATATAATGTTAATTAACAGTTAAAGTTTGGGTTGTTTTTCATAAATAGCTAGGAATAGAATGTGCTGAATTGTCCACTAGCCGAATAACTTGCTTAAATAATGAAAATGCTGCCACTGAAAGCTAGCTAGTTAAAGAAAGTTCAATCGTGACCAAACTAATTAAAATGCATACTAAGTTCATAGTATCACTTACAATGACGTGCCACTGTCTTCACACTAATTTCATCTCAACTAATTACCTCTAAATCTATATAACATTAGACAACAATATTGTAACGACAATGAACACTATACAATACTGTATAGCTATTCACTATTATATATATATATAAGTTTAATTGATAACTGTTATTTATACGAAAACTATTTGTAACACTTTTAATGACTCTTTAATATGGGTATTATGATCATTTATATATACCCAACAGTGAATTACATTCGGTGATCCGTCTTTAATTTGCAAGGCTTGATTTCCAAAATACCTTTCATTAATGCGTCATTAATGAGCCATCAAAAATTCTTAGTCATTCATAAATTTTAATAATTAGCTAAGATTGGTTCTTGCATTTCTCGTACGAAAAACCGTTCTCATTTAAACCCTTTCATATGCGAGAAACTTTGTTTTTGCGAGAAGTGCAAGAAACTTTTTAAACATTTGATTGCTTTTTAATCTAACGGATGAAATTAACCACATTTTTTCATTTTTAATTAATTAAAAAGTGTATAATAATAAATCAAAATTTATTATATTTCTAATTAATTTCTCACTTTTCTCTCTCACGTGGTAGTTTTGGTGAATATTTCGTTTGACTTTTACATTATGTGTTCATTAGTGAACCAGTATCAATTTCTTCATATTTTTTTTTCTTTACCAAATATAAAGGAAGTTATAAAACATGCTTACCTATTTAGTTTGTAAATTAAACATGCTCTGTTCAATAGTAATCTATTCTTGGTTTATATAAACTTCCATTTGTTCACAAATGTTCATTATTTCATTCTTTGTTTGTATACTCATGTTCACTGTTTATTTATTATTCACCACTTAGCTTATTAAACACAAGATGTCTCTTAGTAATGAACTAATAGAAAAACATAGAAAACTAAAGATGCAATAATCAAAAGAGATAAGATAAAGGAAAAAACATAAACTTAAAAACAACTGTAGATGAAAACAAGCAGCAAGGTTAATGGAGATCAATGTTTTCATTGTTTATTTGTTGTTTCACTTAATGTGTTCATTAATAAACATAAGATTTTTGTTTTCCGGTGAACAAATCTAAACTATTTTTGAAAACAGAGGATCAATGTTCATTCATCATTAAGCTAAATTCATTACCAATAACATAATTTGATACACCAAAACATTAGATATAATTAAAAAAAATAAAAAAGTGTAATGAAAGTCAATCCTTTTTTGCAATCTGAAAAAAAAATTACACATGCCAAAAAAATTAAAAAGTGCAACGATTTTCATTCAATATTTAAAAAATCAACAATCAACCATTAACTAAAAAAGAAATCCATGAGATATAGAAATAGACCCATTCACCGTGAATCAACAAATAAATCCATGAACAACCTTCGTTAACTAGCAATCACATCTATGAACTAACAAGGAAATCGATCTGATCACAAAAATAGATGCATCATGCATCTTTGTTTACTAGTAGCAGTAGGATGACTAGGATCTCAAACAGAAAAACAGATCGTGAATAGAGAGGTGACAAAGGGCTTCAACGGCTGTACGTGATGGAGTAGAAGATGAAGAACAGATGTTGGGGCGGTGGTGGAGCAGCGACGTTGGCAGATTGAGAGCATGCGATTATGAGGGTGATAGGGCGGCGATCAAGAGTAGTGTACCGAGCCAAATATTGATGTTGATCATAGTGGCTATGGTGGTGGAAATGAATGACGGCGATTGTTGTATATCATCAACAGAGAGGGGAATGGGGGAGTTTGTGAATTAGGGTTTGAATGGGTTGGTCGTGGGTTACAGGGAAGATGAGAGAGGTATACATTTTAAATGACTCTTTTATGTACCCGACCTTCTTTAATATAAAATTATACCGTCTATGTTCTTTTAATTTACAAACATGCCACAAGTGTTAACAACAATTGATTAGGTCATCTAAAGGCTTAAAAAGCTTCTGGTAATTCTTATAAAAATAAAACTTCTTACATGAACAACTCTCTATATTTGTTTTCTAAATTCTTATAGTTTTACGCTTTACACTAAAATTAACTCAACTTTGGTTGCGACATAAAAACTATTCAATCTAATGATGATTGTGGATTTGATGATGATCACGCTTTCATGAACTTTTGATTTGCTACAAATTAACGCCGTTCTTTTTTATTTTTATTTTTATTTTTCTTGTCTAAACTCGATCATGAAAGAAACCCAGAACAAGTGACCTGTACAATTAATAATTAACATGCATATATTATTATATTGTTTCACGCTTAATTAATATGACATCAATATTCATTAACTAAATCTCATCTTCTAAATTATCTAACAAACAACCTACATACATACTCGATCTTGTTTGTGTGTAAGTGTTTGATTACCCTCATTTGACCACCTCCACGTACGTACGTACATACGTACATACATATAGGGGGAGTTCATTTGAGAACTGATCTTATTGTGATAACCGCGAGAAGCAATTTTATCCATTCATTTAGTAAGTGTAATTCATTGATCGAGAGCGTGGGGGAATTGAGTGTGGCAACTGGCAAGGTTCATGAGATGAATTCATAGGTGGGTGATGACATTGAAGGAGGGGAAATTGGACGGCTCATATTGGTTCTTGCGGTACTCATAATAAAAACGGTTCTCAAATGATCTTTTCAATATATATATATATATATATAAGTCATTATGGATATAGTTGCCTTAATCTTTTTCACTCGATCGTAAAAAAAATTTATATATACATATATAGTGGGAGGCTCAATTGAGAATGAATATTTAAGTGAGAACGAGAGACTTAATCATAGCCCTTCATTTGATTTGATTTGATGGTTTACAATTTGCCCCTTCTTTTTATTCCTAAGCATGAATTACAACGACCATGAATTGTAAAAGGTAAATTACGACCGCTTGGTAATTTCATATATAGATTTTTTGATCGGATTTGCTACGTACTGTGATTCTCCTTTTATTTCTTTTACAATGTGGCTTTGCAGTTGCTTATCTTCTTCTATATATATATGTTGTTGACATATATTTTGGTTATTAATTAATTGTATCTAGCTTCCACAAAACTCCTACAACGCATTAATTATATATCTCGTTATGAGGCTTGGAGTTCTTCTATGGCTGATATTGCTTCATCGTTAATCTTTAAATTAATTGATCAAATAGTTCTTTAACTTGGTTATTTTTGTCGATTTACTTCTTTAACTTTAAAAGTGGTGAAGACGGTCCTTTATAAACCATTTTGTGATGAGTTTTGTCCTTTATAACATTGACCGTTAGTCAACTCTATTAAAACAAGATAAAATGACAATTTTACCCCTCTGTTTTTATTCTATTCTTTTATTTATAGTTTTTATTCATTTAATACATTATTTATTAATTAAATATTATATAATATAATATAATATTATCCTCTCTCTCACCTCATTTATCTCTCTCTCCACCCCACACATTCAAACTAACCAAGCCACAATCAAACCTAAATCTGGTTTGAACACATACCCACCACCACCACCACACTTTCATCATCATCACCGCCCCTATCGCCGGTAACTACCACCCACCACTGCCCTTATCGTCGGCACCCACCATCACCACTGGCACTATCTCAACCTCCGCACCTTCGCCACCTCTAGCCAACCACCACCATTTTTAAACCTTCATATTCATCATCTTCAAACATACACACAAACACACACACACACACACTCACTTTCAAACAAAAAACACACACATACAACTCTTTCAGATCTAAAGAACAAGAAAAAGATGAATAATTATGTGGGTGTTCGGTTTCAGCCACCACAATTAGGGTTTTATTTGCCACTCACATTTTCTGATTCGAAGTGGGGATGAAGATGAAGAACCCACCAGCATACACACATTCGTGGCAGTGCTCAGATCAAGTTTTCTGATTCACATTTTCTGGTGGCCGGTGGTTGCGATGTGCTCAGATATACCAGATTTTGTGGCGCACAAAGGACTGCAGTGATCGTCGGAGATGAAGGCGGCAGTGGGGGGTAGTGCTCGGATGGTGACAGTGGTGCACCAAGGATGTCGGTGGTGGTTCTAGAAATGGGTAGATAGAAGAGAGAGCGGAGAGATTGAGAGTATGGTGGAGGTGGTTGACGGCGGAGGTGGTCGCCGGTAATGAAAACGGCGGAGGTGGTCGACGGAGATGAAGGCGGCGAAGCATGTTCCTAGGGTTTAGAGAGAGAGAGAGAGAGAGAGAGAGAGAGTGTGTGTGTGTGTGTATAGAGAGGGTGAGACTAAATATGAGAGAGATGTATATTTTGTTAAAAATTAAATATTATTTTAATTAATTAAAAATTGAAAAATAGTAAAAATACATAAGTACACTTGATTTAACAGAGATAGTTAACGGCCAATGTTAATAAGGACGAAATACGTCACAAAATGGTTCATAAAGGACAGTTTTCGCCACTTTTAAAGTTAAAAGATTAAATCGATATAAATAACTAAGTTAGAGGACCATTTGACCAATTAACTATTAACCTTTTTTGCAAACCTAAATTGAGACCAGTGCTGATGGTGTTTAGACATGAATTACACCCATGACAAATATGTTTGGAAGGTAGCTAGTTTAATTAATTAGCATATTGTATGGACAAAATTACCTAGTTAATAGGTAAAAAGGACTAACATAAAAGGTAATTAAATAAAGTTTTAGGGTAAAGTCATTAAAGAAAATTTTAAAAATTAAATCGAAATAAAAATGTAAACTTTAGGATTAACAGCTAGTTTTTAACCTTAACTTAAAAGAAGTCTGAATTAGCTTATACAATAAAATTAATTACTATTTATTTAATTTACTAATCTTATCTTAATTAAGTTACAGTATTATAACAAGGTAGAATTAAGCTAAGTAATTAATGTTCCAAAAAGGAGTAGCGTCTGACCAGAGCCACTAAATCTGCTTTTTAAGTTGTTTGACTCACACACGTGCAGTTTTTTTCCTTTGAAAATCCCACTAACTCCCCTTTTCAACTTTCCTTGCCTTCTTTTTTCCAAGCCTATAAATAACCCGGTCCTTCTTCTCGAACATCCACCAAACACCAACTTTATCATTTCAACTTATCAACCGCCCCGAAAACATATCCCCTGATCGACCTCATACGATAGACAAATTAAAACCATTGTCGATCGATCCATCATGGACTCTAGTTCATTCTTCTACAACACTAATTCAAACACCAGCAGCCAATTATACCTTCCCTTCAATGAAAACGATTCCCAGGAGATGCTTCTCTATGGAATGCTGCAGCCTGATCAGCTGTCGTCGTCATATAACGATCTTCACTCCTCACATCATGACCGGACCACCTCTGGCCCTGCTGCAGGTGGAAAAACCAGCTACAGAGGGGTTCGAGCTCGGAGTTGGGGGAAGTACGCAGCCGAGATAAGGGATTCCACCAGGAATGGAGCCAGGGTTTGGTTAGGTACGTTTGATACACCTGAAGAGGCTGCCTTAGCATATGACCAAGCCGCATTTGCGGTCAGAGGTTCGATGGCGGTTCTCAACTTTCCAGTAGAAACCGTATACCAGTCACTTAGAGCAATGGATTACAGCTTTGAGGAAGGCAGTTCTCCTATCTTGGCATTGAAAAGGAGTCACACCATGAGAAGGAAAGCACTGATTAGAGAAAAAAAAAGGAAAGAGATGAAGTTAGATGATGATGATGATGATAGTAACAATGTGGTGGTGTTTGAAGACTTGGGTGCTGATTACTTGGAGGAGATTTTGAGTTTGTCTGAGACTAATTCTGGTTCTTGGCAAGAATGAAATATAGAACAAGCAGAAGATACATGAGTTAATTAAGCTCACTGCATGTGTGTGTGTGTGTGTGAGTTGATTTTTATAGTTATTATTTATTTTTGTTTAATTGTTTGTGTTCACACATGCATGTTTATGTCTTTCAACTTTTTGTATGTTTGTAAATTTATAAATTTAAAGTAGTGGTCTAGTGGACAAGAATATATATAGCGTTACGTGGAGCATTTTTTGTTTTATTTGAAATGTTAATTAATGGATTAAAAGTTAATAAAGGAAGACTAAGGTTTTATGTTACTTTTTTTTTCTTTTAATATTTGATTTGATGTCCCTAATATTCCCAACAGCCAATCACCTAGACCGTCTTGGATGCATGTATATATATGTTAAAAGGTATATGAGAAATTAAATCTTATTCTTATCATTGTTCGATCAACTTTTCATTACCATTAAAACTATGATTTCTTTTCGAAAAAATAAAATATACTAAAACGTTGGTCAGAGTTAATTACATTTGTTTCATCATTGTAAATTGATCAAAGTTAATGTATTTTATCCTTGAGTCGTAATTTTTTACGGACTAATTAAACCCTCTCGACTCTACATTTTATACCTTGGTCACGTGATCTCTAATCAACTTGAAATGAACAAAATACCATTTTCATTTTTTATACATTTCTAATCGATTATATATTGCTAAATATAACATTTTAATTCATTAAAGATTAAAAAAACTCTCGCTTTAAATGACTCAAATCGATCAATCTCTCTACACTCATCTCTCTCTACATACCTCCAGCCATTCGATCTCTTTGTACACTCATCTCTCTTTACATACCTCTAGTGACTTAGTACAGTACTACACCATCATTGGTCGTCGCTTTAATTAGCTAGTGCATGTGTATGGAAAGATTTAGATCTAGTCCACCATCAGTCGTGGCACCACCATTGGTTGAGAGCTTATGCGCGCACCAATTTAAGGGTGTGTACGTTGAGAGTGTTGTGATTTTGGTTTGTTTGTGTTAGATTTCTTCCGATCTTGATTTATGGATTTGAATGGGTCAGAGTCTTTGTGTATGTGTTCCATATTTGGTGAGAGAATATGAAATATGATCGAGTATTTAATGGAAGCTAAGGTGTAACTAAAAAGAGGAGATCGAGATAGAATGAGACCATAGATATATATACTCTAAAAGAAAAGACATCTTCAATAAAGATGAATTTATATAGTATTAAAAAGTATGCTACAAACTATTTATCAATTATTTACACATAATTAGCAATATTATAACATTAAAAAATGTGGAAAATTATAAATATGCGTAAAAAACATGACGGGTGACAAATTTTTATGGGAAATGATATATCCCTCCTACGCACGTGATTAAAACAAGTTAATCAAAAGATGATATAAGAAGAAAGAATTAATGTATTACACATGTCAAACATTAAGTAGGTAAGAAGATGAAATAGAAATAAAAAGGAAGAGAATATATCCTTCCTTAATTTTTATCGGATCACATTTGAAAATGTATATAAAAGTAGCATGCGGTGAAAACAAGAAGTTTATGTAAATGCCAAATTACAAAAAAAGATTTAAATAATAAATCCACAAGAAAGAAAGATAAAATTAGACATTTTTGTATCGATCCTTGTTCATTCTAAAGTAGTTTCGGTTCCCCACTCCTCCCAAATCAATAGTGTTGAACTTTTATTTGCCTAGCTAGCTTGTTAAAACATTAATTATGCTATAAAATAAATGTCGACTGAAGTTGCTGTGTTTTACTTGCAATGATGTGATATTTGTGTTCACATTCAAAAAGTTAAACTAAATGCAGCCCTACTAATACACCTATATATATAGAGACAGAGAAAAGTTCATTTAGGAAAACCGTTTTTATTGCGACAACCAATATGGATCAATCAATTATTATCTTATCTTAACTAATTAAATTAAATTAAAAAGGACATAATTGTAATTAATAAAAAAAGTTAACCGCTGTGCGCCGCCTTTTTTAATTGTGCCTTGAATTGTTTACTTTGTGATGAAAATTTGTTTAGCTGTTTGTTGTAAATGCGATTTTTTTACTTTTTTTACTTTCTATTAATTTCTAGATAGTAATTTTTTTATTTCTTTTTTTTCTTTACGTCATTCTCTATTTATTAATCACATTTATTTATATTTTTGTTAAAAACTTTTTAATTATATATTAAGTACTTATACCCCCAGATCCTTTTCGTTAAATTGTTTGAGTTGGCAATGAGTTTGACTAAACCAACTTTGAGTTGCACGTGCACTAGAGTTGTAAGAACAAACACAAACGGAGGCTTGTTCGTGTTCGTTCGTTTAACTTTAGCCAAACAAAAAACGAGTACGAACGGATAAACGAACAAATATTTGTGTTAATGTTCGATTGTTTAACTTTAGCTGAACATAAACGAACACAAACGAACGAACACATATACAAATATAATACGAACCTAAAATTATTAAATATAAACAGACACTAACTACGTGTATATATATGTGTGTGTGAGAGAGAGTGTATAGTGTATATATATGTGTGTGTGTATATATATATATATCTATGTACACACATATATATATACATACATATAAACCAACATAAATAAACGGATAAACGAACGTTCACGAACATAAATAAACGAACGAGGGTCTTTGTTCTTGTTCGTTCATTTAACTAAACGAACAAATATTTTTGTTCGTGTTCATTTATTTATTAAATAGACAAACATAAATCAACTTCCAGCCAAATAGTTCACTTACAGTTCATCGAACGTTCGGTTCGTTCACAACCATAACGTGCACACATGCATCTAGGTGTACATGTGCATATGCATATATGCACGA
>JAUEJL010143248.1:0-10688 GCA_032274825.1 Drosophyllum lusitanicum | reverse complement strand
AATACAACAAACTATGCTTCAATTGCCATTGTATGCAACCAACATTATTTTGTATCTAAAATACAAACAACTTGTAATTTTTGAACATTGTATGCAATTGGTGACCTGATTATCAAATTACTAGTTTTTTTTCATGAATTTTGAATTTTTTAATCAGGAAATTCAAATGTTCTTGATGTTCTTCATGGTTCATCCTCATGTTCTTCATTCTTTAAGAAAAAATATTAAAAAATTAATTGAAATCATATATCCTAATAATTGATTTACATATGGAACAAATTGATACAAATTGATTGAAATCGTAAACCCTAAAATTGATTTATAGATGTAACAAATCATTGTGTGGAACATGAACCCTAAAATCGATTTATAGCTCCAAAGAAGAAACCAAATCTGAAAAACCTAAAATCGCATATGAACATGAACCCTAAAATTGATTCACAAATTGGAAAAAGAAACCAGTTCACAAATGGAACATGAACAAGAGCCGATTTGTAACAATGTAGATCTGAATGTGAGACCTAAAGCACAATTGAACCTGGAAGAACCCTAGAATCGTACCTTAAATCGGATGAATAGAGCCTCCATTTAGCCTTCATCACCGATCTGAAATGATTTTGCAAAATACATTCATCTCCATTGATAAACAGGAGCTTTGTTGCACATGAGGATTCGGTTCAAATCAATTGCTTGGGAAGGCAATTGTTTTTATCGATTAGGAAGAAGATGAAGACAACTTTTATTGTAAAATACGCAAAGATATTTTAGATGATTTTTTCTTCATTCATCTTCATGTAACATGCATACAATGACCCATTTTAGAAAAAAAGTTTATATTTTTAGATACAAAAAAAAGTTTGGTCCATACAATGACAATTTAAGCATAGTTTATTATATATTCACTCACTTTGCCCTATATATATATATATGATATTTGTTTATTTATTTACTTCACAAGGTGACAATATAAACATACGGTAACCCTTATCACACCATCATAAATTATTATATTAGCGTTTTATATCAAAAAAATTTATTACACAGCTATCTTACTAAACCATTCTCTAACACATCATCATATAGAAATATAAAACCCATATACTACTCTTATCATCAACTCTACACATAAAAAAAACCAATTCAATTAGGATCACATATCATGGTAGGGTGAGTCGGTGAGATAGGGATCACAGTCGGGCCATTACCCGTCGGTCACGCGGGTCACGGTCACGGTCACCACATTTATATTGATTATTTAAAGATTCGTTCAATGGGTCAATAATGATTTAATCATCAAAGTTTTAGTTCAGTTTTGGTTTAATCATCAAAGTTTTTTTTCAAACGGTTTTACCGTAAAGTTTGAATTTATTATGATTTAATCCTCAAATTTACAGTTTTTTCTTGTTTAAACCTTAAAGTTTTTTTTTCCAAACGATTTAACCCTTAAATTTTTGTAAAAAAATGGTTTAACCCTCTAAGTTTGGTTAAGTTTTTAATAAAAACTAAAATGCATAATAAGTAGAGAGGGTAAAATCGAAAACCATACAAAACTTAAATGATTAATCCGTTTTTTTAACAAAACTTCAATGTTTAAACCATTTGAAAAAAACTTTAAGGTTTAAATCATAACAAATTCAAACTTTATGGTAAAATCGTTTAGAAAAAAAATTTGATGGTTAAACCGAAATTGAACGAAAACTTTGATGGTTAAACCATTATTCACCCTTCGTTCAATTATTGAAAACTTGAAAAGTTTAATTGTTAAGGTAGTATATAATCAACTAACTTTAATCATCTTAAAATTAAAAGATTAAGAATTTGAATCGAATGGTTTATAATCTACTACTAGCATAGTAGTCGCGTAATACGGCGATAACAAATAATTCCTACGCGATAACATTTTTGTTTTTAAAAACATATATATTATTACATTATAAAGTATTTAATATTCTCTCTTTAAAAAATTTAAAGACTACCTAATTTTAAGTAGTACATGTTTTTATGCAAATACTATAAATACTCAAATCAATAGTTCAATCAATCATCCCATTAATTATCTCAACTAATTTGATAAGTGTTGTTTTAACAATTCTTTAAACAAAATTAGATATCTTTTTTCTTATTTTATTTTTTATTTTCAGAATTTACTTTAAAACCCAATAAAAGAATTGATGGGAAAAAAAGAGAAATAAATAAAATATGGAAGAGGAGAAAGAAAACGGATATGTTGTCGAAAGAAACTATTTCCTGACATCGCATTCCGTGACTACCATACCCTTATATATAGCTTTGTCGAGCACAAACTCTTCGCCGTCGCCGCATTGAATGAGTACTATGCTAGTTATATATACTATGATGTGTGGTGACAATTAATGAATAATATTATGATGAAGATCCTGTCAAGTTGTTTCGGTCAACACATGACTTGTTACTTTCCTCGCAACAAAACTAGTTGATCCTACAAAACGTGCCAATTCACTTCAAACAAGTCCTTTGATTTCATAATTCACCAGAAACAAGGCCCTTGATTTTGATATTGACTTGTCATTGAATTTTTAAGATAAGTTATTTATTCATCATTGAATTGTACTTCTGCTCATTGTTGATGATTTTGTAGAACTTGAAAATTGTGGCGATAATTTAGGTTTCTCCAATGGGTTTAAAGAGTTGAAAGGCAATACAGGTTTGTGTGTCATTTAAATACTTATCTGTTTATGAGTATGATATATTTTTATATATAACCAATACCTTTTTAAAAATATTGAAATCATAAGAGAATTAAAATAAAAAGGACTTGGTTTATAACTAATTTTTGTATCGCGGAAATATATCTTTTATATAAATAAAATATAAAACAAAATAAATATATCCTTAGGGCTGTTTGTTAAAACAAAATAATTAAGCACCGAATGATTATGTGGTCTGAATAATTTAAAGACTCTGAATGAATCTGCCTATGAATGTGACATGCTGTTTGATAAAGGTTTTGAATGATGCAAATTACTATTTTAACCTTAATAGTGATATACTATATTATAAGATATGATTGTTTAACAAAGCAACATGTGAAAGAAGAAGTCTTAGGGTAAAATATTAGGTGCTATGATTCAGAATATACTTTAAGGTAGAATGATTCAACAGCGTTCTTCTATTTCAGTCAGCACAGTCTTCATTCAGAGTAAGTAATCAAACATGCTGAATGTTGAACGATTCAGTATTCAGCGCTGAATAGTTTCATTAAGCAACAAACAAACAACCCCTAATTAACTTGACTATAATTTATTAGACAATCCTAACCACTGGTTTAAATGGATGGTAAAGATCGAGTAATTTTACTTATTTTATTAAATTAAAGGTCAAGATCATCTAATAAATTATGATGTAAATTAGTCTTTTATTTATTATTAGAAGATAGAAGATTTGACAAGTTAATTATCATGAACCAAAACAATAGCGTAATCATTAACTAATATCATACAATTCACTAAAAACAAGTAAGCAAGCTGATCACAATCTCACCCTTCAATTCCCTGATAACTAACTAGTTTCTGCCTTGTAGATGTACGTGAGCTTGCCAATAGAATTTTGGAACGTAGTTAACTGCAATGCATATGGTGAGGAATGCTGGTTAGAATGGTAAAATTAAATTACTTAAAGATTTAAAAGTTTAACCAAAAGGTTTAAATGCATTAATAGGTAGTATAGCTACTAATTAATATTTAAACATTTCTGGATTCTTTTAAATGGGTCATAAGTTAAATAAAATATAATTATGATGTCAACACTCTTGTTAAATTTTACCAATCAATGTGAAATTTTATTGATCCATGAAAAATTGTCGAGCAAAAAATATTCAACGCTGTTGCATTACACATGTACAATGCTAGTATAAACATGTTAGATTGATGTACAAATATTTTTGATGTTGCAGCTATTGTGTTAACTAGGGTACATTGTACATTTTGCACTAAAGTTTCATTGTATAAAATAGACTCTTAATTATGTTCCTATAATAATGCAGTAAACTTCTTAAAGCTTACAATATGCAAATGAACTAGTAAATGCATGTTCTTTTTTGATTTTCTTAAACATACTTTTGTTGGTCTACTTCCGTCGCTGATTTCCTTCTGCCTCGTCCACCTTCACTGCCAATACAACCACCCTTACCATCTAATTACAACCCAAACAGGCAAACACCCAATCCACCATTGAAGATTTGCTCTAGAATCTAAACCGGTGCGTTATGGGTGGATAAAGGATCGAGAACATGTTTGAAGGAGAAAGATCGAGGTTTGACTGTTTGAGGGTCTCCGGAGTTATGTTGGTGATTGAAACTGGAAAAGAAGTTTGTTTCCAGAAAAGGATAATATATAGCCTACTGAAACCGGTTATAGTAAGTTAACCTTCATATAATTTTAAGGTTTAGCATGCTTGTTTAGTTATGGCTATATATATGGTCCGGTAAACTGTATCATATCCCATCACACTCTCACATCAACTTCATAATGTGATATATCACACTAAACACTACTTGTTCATGGTGTGCGCACATTGTCATCATACCTATTTCTATTGCCTCATTTTTTTCTAATTTCACTATTATAAATAAAAATCAAACCAAGCACATAAATAAAATTTACATTAGTTAATAGAAATTTACATTTGTTCAAAAAAAATTTCATTAAATAAACACAATGTGTCAATTAAAGGTTGTCGAGAGTCGTCAAATATGCTCCACAAGTTTTGTTCAAGTTTGATATGCGTATCTTATTAATATAATTCCTTTCTTTTACAAAGATGTATTTCAAATTCTAGGCAAAAGTTTGTTGCACATAATATGGTAGAGGACTTGTGTTGTTGTCGACATTGCTTGTTGCATATCCTCCGCCTTGTATTAAAACAGGATGCATGTTCACATTATTCTTCTTATTTTATTTGAAAATTATGGTCTCGCTAGTATTTTTACACTTGCCCAAGGAGCTTGGAAGTCACCGAATAACCGCTCATCATCCTTTCTTTTGTCTCTTTGAACCTTTTTCATTTTTTTCATCTTGTGAAAATTAGATTGTTTTAATAAACTTAGCCGTTTTGAATATACTACGTCAACGAGATAATACTGTAATATCCTAAATTTTGAAATATATATATACACACATAATAAAATGTTATAAAGAATTATTGATGTGTTTAATTTTATATATATATATTCTAATAGAGTTTAGTGGTCAAAATTATGAAGCATTAAAGTGTTAGTGTTTAAAGTATGAAGAAATAAACTTGAGGAACTAGGATTGTAAATTCAGGATATAAATATCCGAAATCAGATTATTGACTCATTTGGAGTCTTCTGTTGTTCTTGGAAGTGTCGAGAGAAAGGGTTCTAAGTTTGATTTCAACAATTGACAACTTGATTTAGTAATTTTTGAAGTGGGTTAAATTTGGAGACTTCAAATATGTGAGTTCTAACACTTGATTATATCTTATTTTAGTGTTATTTGTTGATTAGACCCAATCTTGTTGTGAATTGAAGTTCTTTTTAAGCAAACGGGTCATTTTGGGATAAAATCTCATAAATAAGGCTTTGAATCATTCAAGTTTTGTTAAGTTATTGTTCATAGATATTTTGAGTATGTTTTGGTACTTATATTAGTCCTTTAGAAGCTGCAATGAAGTTTTGTATATGTTGATACCTTATTAGTTCAGCTTTAAAAGACAGAATGGATCAGTTGTTTGTCGCATGTCGCGACGCGACACATTCAATCCATCGCGAAGCGTGGTCAGAACAAAAATAATTTAGTGTTTCAATCTGTTTTTATGTATGACCTTTTGATGAAAGTTAGGATTAAAGATCTTAATTAATTCCGACTTAACCTAATACTAAATTTTGGTTAACTTAAGAGCCTCCATTTGTTACAAGATCTCTAAGTTAATCTTGTGTAACTTTATTATAGGATTCACTAACAAGTGAGCTATTGGAGGTTCAATTGCGATCCTCATCACCATTCTCGGATGAGTATACCATGCGAATACTCGGTTTGGTATAAATTAACTAAGTCATCATATACATTATTTGACAAACAAATTATGTGGGGATTGAATTTGACCTATGGTCATATGTGATATTTAATGATCAATGAATTGAGATGATTCTTATCGAAGATTCAATGTGATATTGTATATACATGATGAAGTTACTAATATTTACGATGTGATTTACAGAATGCTTAATGCAAGATGTTTTCGAACATTAGACTTGCCTTGTGATTATGGTTATGTTATGCCAAGTATGGTCCAGACTTGTGAGTTGCTTTTGCACTTTGTTTCGCTTATTACCATGATTAACGTGTGTGGTTTAAGAGGCTTTTGCGAACCGAATCACACATTGTATGTATGGTATTGAAGCTGCGAAGTACAATAGAAGTAATCGGGTTGGTGTGGCTCCATTATGACCATGTGGTTCAAGAGGCTGACGAGCGAACCGAACCAGGTATACATGAGTGGACTTGGAGATCCACCCGAGTTACGAATAACGTCTTATGGTGGACTGCTTCGTGCTCCCCCACCGGGATGGGAGATGTGGAGTTACCCCCATGTGAACTTTGTTGACCATGGTTGACTACTATAGAAGATATATTGTTCAATGGACTTGTCCCCCACATCCTTGTGTGTTAATACTAGAATATAAGCTTTCGTATGTCTTTGATTTAACACTTATGATGACTAAATTTTTTAATTGTTCAAATGATTTTGGTACACTCACTAGCGGTTGCTAATATGATTAGTTTTAATGATTTTGTATCAGCAGAAGATAAGTAGATTTGGCTTGTGAGGTGATTATAAATTGGGAGGGCTATTTTGGTTAGCTAAAGACATGTTTGGGGACATCTTTTGTATATGCTTCTTTTTGGCTTGTTAACGGTTGTGGATTATAAAACAAGTAACACCACATATTCGGTTGTTAATTGACATTATATTTTAACAATGTTTGTCCTAGCAAATCATTTTGTAACTATATTATTGCATCCGTTTTGATAAAAATATTTTTATACTAAATATTATTAATGAAAATGATATCTAAGAAAAGTTAAAATTATTACTAATTTAAGGGCGTTAAAAATATTCTTTGGTGTATGTTGCCCTATACATCACTAGCGGACACTCAAGAGCCGTGTCCGATAGTATGTCATTGAACAATGACGATTGATTAAGAACGTTGATGTCATTGTTAAACCTCACAACACAAAAGAAATGTCAAAAAACCATAGGTAATGCGAGGCAATTGTTTCAAGCATAATTGTCGAAAATCCTTGGTCAACTTTAGTATATTGATTTTTCCATGTAGACGAGCAGTTCCTCCATGACCGGTGCATACATCGAATATTTAGAAGCATTTTGGAAACCCCATGGCCATGAACATCTCTTTGTATTTTATATGAACGTTGGCTCTCATCATAGGTACGTTTTTCCACAGTACTCACCTTAATAAAATCAATTATACACTTAAAAAAATCAAGTAGACATTATATTGAAACTCTTTCAGACATTTGTCAGTATTCATTGAATATTTTTATACTAAATATTATTTTGTAAAGCACTCTAAACTAATTTGAGATACCTTGAACTATTCAGAGCAATAGTGCTCTGCATATTTGAAATCTTTATAAAGTAGTCGCCTGGATAAAGGGATCCTCTTATCACCAAGCTGTTATTGAGATGTTCATTAATGCCGTCACAGAATTTGCTGGAGTGGCTCAATGACGTCGAGTTGTAGGTATGTTTTAGAGTGTATATATTTTACCATTCAAGATTACTAGAGTTTTAATGCATAAGGGGAGATGATCCTTCCACTTATGAAATTGATTCATCCAAGGAAATATATGTTTCACTAACGTGTAATATAGCTTTAAGGGTATTGTATAATTATGTGGATGAATCAATTTTATAATGGGATTTATCACCTCCCATATTCAAGCCCTTATTTTTTAGGGTCACGAAGATGATAAACAACTTAAATTTTTGGTCGGTTTTTAGCTAGTGTGCTACGTTTATCGATAATCTTAAAAATAGCCAGCCCAAAAGATGGGTAATGCTTGGTCATTTCACTTGCCACACAAATCGATGTTTATGAGATTTACATTTTTGGTCCAGACATACATAGACAACCTAATGCATTTGCTTATTACATTATGTAAATGAGGTTACGTGATCTAGTAATGTCATTAGATCAGATGTAACTTATATAAACGGAAGGAAAAAACGTGAATATTTATTAAGGGTTAAAAATTGGAAAATTGAAATGAATAATATTTTTACTTTGGGAACCACATCTATATTCATAAAAGAACTTGAATCATTAACCTCCAAAGAGTGAGGATACCTTAATAGACGTTGATACCGCTAGGCTAAATTGACTTCGGTTTGATTGAAAAGCAAAAGTTAAGTAGACGTTAAAAATGAAAATTTAAAGAATAGTAGTTTACGTAAGTAGATAAGTTTGTAAATAGTAATAAAGTTTTTTGAATGATTGACAAACACTCTTTAATCTCCACATATATGTATAACAGGACAAACCCTTGACCTCACGTCCTCAAAGGGACAAAGTGAGAGGGACACCTTAGTTACATTTCAATATTGCTAGACTAAAGACTATTTGATTTGTAAATAATAGTAAGTAATTTTAGAAGATCAAATATAACTTATATATATACAATGAAGGGTAAAAAAATAATAATCTATTAAGGTTAAAAGTGAAAGAATAAACATGAATAGTGTTTTAATTTTGAGAATTGATATAAAGAGATAATATCAAACTTAGGGACACAAAAGAGGGATCTACACAAAATTGCAGCAAGCCTACAACTTGATCTTTGTATTGATGATTGAAGCAAATAGGGAGCTTACCAACTGGTGTTGAGGAGGATGTTGGTACTCATATACAGAACACAACTTTTTATCTGTTTATTGCTTGTTTTGTATGTCTTCCAATATGTCATAATGACCATATCCATGAAATAAAACTTTAATCGAGCTATTTTCGGCTTGTTTGTAGTCTTCACCGTAAGTTGCAATTTTTGACAAATTCTTGGAACCCTTCTCGTACATGTACACGGATATAGTTGTCCTGTGACACAACCATAACCATGAAATCTCCTATACATAAAGTCTCTTAATGTATGTGTGTACAGGGGCGGACTTGTGTTGGTCTGAATGGTTACTGGGGTGACACAGACTGCCAGTCAACCAACCATTCGAAATGAAAAACTTTGGTACTCTTTTAGATGTGGTGCGAGTCAAATTTTTTGAGTGCTATCAAAATATCAATCAAGTTTTTTGAGTGATAAAATGTGAAGTGAATTGTCAATTTGTTACCGTTGAAACTTGAAACATTGTTAATTTGTTCAGTTTTCAAGTACTTAATTTAAAAAACGCTAAGGTTTATGCTACGAGTTGAAAAAAAATTGGATCCGCCCCCTCCATGCCAATGTGTGTGTATCTATATAGTGTAGAAACTCACTTGAGAACATGAGAAGCCATCAACAATTCAGGTTCTCCACCCCATACAAAAGGTTTTTGAATCCTCTTGACATATACATCAAAGTCTCCTTCAATAAACCTTAAATGCAACATAAAACAGGAATTAATCATAATTCTTAAACCAGCACATGTTAGTGGTCAAGAATTAATCACCTGGACCAATAAGACCAGGGGTGTTGGCATTGAGTCTGAAAATGATTACCAATTATTGCATTTTCAAGTTGCAGATAATCAGTTTGTAGTGTTGACTATAGTAAAATTGATTAAAATTATCAAATTTGGATAATCACTTGATGAGTAGTTGCAGCAAACTGATTATCTAGAGGTCTTTTCACATATAAACCCTTAAGTAACAGGAAAAAACAAAAAAAAGAAGAAACTCAAACAACTGTTTATCTTATTAACAGAATCTCTAAGATCAGCAACACATCCATACACTGTCTTATTCTAATACATTCTGTTATAACCAATTACTTGAACCTACTCATTATATATCACATAGTACTGAAACTAAAAATGAAGATTGAAATGAAGAAACTTACCATTCGGTCTCTTTCCGTCTCTTCATGAGCTCATCAACGACCTACATGGTCATAAGCACGTACATGTTAGATTCAAGAAAATTTAAACCAAAAGCTCGGATATTATCACAACGAGCAACTGAAAAGATTTTACTTGAACTCTTAATTCATCAGCAAGTTCCTTTTGTCGATTCTCATCAGGAGCTTCTTCCCCGTTTCTCAAACAAACCATATGAGCTATTGCTCGAAATAGGCATCTTCCATCTGCTGGAACACCTGTATTTCCTTCCAACTTTTAGTTCTACATTGCTTCATGTGGATAACACAATATATGACAATATCATAAGAACCCATAATTGTGACAATTTGCCAATTGATAAATTCAATCAAAAAGGGGAAATACAAAATTGAAAACATTATGAATAAATCATACAAATGGTGGTGGCTTTTATGAGTACTTGGATATAATAATGGCAAGGCACTTTATTTTAGTGATAAAAACACTGTTACGAATTCTACAGCTAATGTTCCTAAAGGGTGGAAGGTGTATTCTCGTAGGGGAAAAAAGGAAAATGTTGGGGTTGTTGCAGTTAGTTAGAAGGGAATATCTTTTTATAGAGGGAGGGCTAGATT
>JAUEJL010143237.1:0-10688 GCA_032274825.1 Drosophyllum lusitanicum | reverse complement strand
GTTGTTTCAAAATCAAAGTTCACTCCTATATGGAGTGTCATGTTTCAAAACCATCAATTAAAGCACAACATAAACATAGACCATCTCCAAAATGGAGCAATGGTCTTATTTTGAAAACCAATTTTCTTAAAACACATCATATATCAAGTTCACAATTTTCACATTCTTTAATTTCAAAAGCTTCATAAAACATTTGCTAATCATAGAAAACATTATAAAACAATTCCATGGTTCCACATCCTTTGATTCATCAAGTTTCATCAAACATTTGCCAAACAATCAAAACACAATCATGATGACTTGTAACTTTAACAAAAATCGGGTATCCGCAGGGTGTACTCACCTGAGGGTGTGATGAGGATCACAACCACACTCAAACCAAAGCTCCTACACTTGATCATAAGCCTAAGAGCACAAAACACAAGGTTAACTTACCTAAGTTAACCAAAAACAAGGTTTCCTAAGAGTATAAACTCAAAACCAAGTTAAAACACTCATATCGGGTCTAGAAGACTCCATTTCAACCCTCTATAACCAATAAAATCAAACCCCAATCAAATACAGGATCAAAGGGTTCAAAAATAACATTTTTGGAGTCTTCAGGGTAACTCGCGCCGCGAAACAAGGGGTCTCGCGCCGGGAGAAATTCCCTGGAATCAAATCTGTGCGAAAGAAGCGACCTCGCGCCGCGAGGCACATAACTCACGCCGCGAGCTTCCGTAAACAGTAACCATCTGCTGTTTTCTTGCTGCAATTCCGACCCAAAACAAAAATTTTCCATCAAAACTTCAATTGCAGCAACCAATGGACTCTTTTAATTTCAAAACACTCTACTAAACAACCGCATAACTTAAATCCTTCAAAACTTGGGTAATCAAACCCTAATTCAAGGATTTTGACCCATTAACTTACTTTAATCATATATTTCATCAATTCATCACCACATACACTATATAAAGCTAAAATCAAACATAATTGATAGCCAAAACTTACTTGATTATGGATCAATTCACCCTTGCACTTTCTTGCCCAAGAACTCCAAGCTTGATGGTTGAATAGGTGTTAAAACACACAATTTCCACTAAAAACACCATAATCTTCAAGATAACTCTTTGATTTCTTCTATATACATGAAACCCTCTCTTGCTCCTCTTTCTCTCGAGACTTCTCCAGACTTCTTGGCTGCCAAAATGACTCACTTGAGTCAAATTGGGTTATTTATACCCAAATTTTCACTTTCAGCCCCTCGGGTTCCCAACTTGTCACTTTTGACCCTTAGTGTTTCATTCCATCTACATATAACTCTTAGATTATAACATCTATAACACCAATTGCACCTTGTGCCTTACCATTAGCACTTCTTGGGCTAATGTCATTAAATAACTAAAATCACATGTAAAGCAATAAATTTCCAAATTATCTTTAATATAACATAATTTGTTTTACCCACAAATAAAACGCCTTATTAAACAATATAAATGGTGTTCTAAGTTTTAGAATATTACAAACGCTCCCTTTCTCTTCGGTGTCGACTCTCATACGATCTATCTCTTTCTAATACACGAGATGCCTTTGACTACAAGCACTTTGGTACAATTGTCTTTTCCTTAGCAACGATTTTGTTCCACTAGGTTTTCTTACATGAGTCCCCATCTTTATACTATTTATTATTCGTGTTCTTTTTGTTGTTCTTTCATATTGTTATATGGTGTTAATTATATTTTAAGTCTATGTGGTTACGTAAAAATTATGAATTTGGTCTATATGTCGTAATTTTTACGGATTTGTTGTTCCCACCTCAAATTTCTTGCACTGTTAGTACCTGGCCAATTTAAAATGACTAGATCACTAGAATACTCTTATCTTGTTAATTATTCATTTTTCTTGATTTATACTTGATTTTTAGGTATTAAATAGTAATGTTTAACATTTATAAATAATTGAAAAAAAAACAAATCTCTCTATCCCTATCTGTCAGAAAAGCATCTCCGACTCAAATTAAAAACATAAACTCTCTCTCTTTTTTCATTCAAATACTTTACCTTTTTCTAAACTCTTATTATCTTTGCCATCTCTCCCCCGTCGTCACAATTGCTTCTTGCTATTGCTGCACCAATGGTCTTCCGTCGACAATCGTCCCTCCACCACCATTTTTTCATCTCCACCACCGCAACCCTCTGATCAACATCAACCACTTGTTGTTCAAGATTATTGTTCTTTTTGTGTTTGATTTTGGTGAAAGAAAATGTTGGATGCATTTTTAAGACTGTGACCTGAGATAATGGTGGTGCTCAACGATTGTGACGGTGGCCGTAGTTTGTAGTGATCAATGGTGGTCTAAAATGAAACTAATGAATTTCAAGATGAAAGGATAAACTTAATTATATAATTAAGTAATTAACCATATTTTAATGATTATTTAATCATTAAACTTTATATAAAATTTAAATAATTGAATAAATAAATAAAGATAAGGGTTATCTAGTGTTTTCAAATTGATGAGGGACTAATATTAATGCATGAAAGTCAAGTCGTGATGGACTCGTCCTGTAAAAATTACAACTCAAAAATCAATACCACAATTTCCACCAAAGTGCAAGAACTAAAGATGTAATTAACTCTATTTTATAACAAGAATCAACAATGTAAAAATCTTTTTAAATTGAGAAAATAATTGTTAACAAAAATGTCTAATATCATCTAGTTATGTTGGTCGTTGGATAGTCGATTCCAATGTGACGGCCAACATGGTCTCGATCGTACTGAATTTGATTTTTAAATATTTTCTCACAAACTACTTTAAAAGGGTAGTGGTTACACTTCACCACATAACAACGTCAGCTTTTCACTCACACCACTCGATCATCACTCAAACATGGTAGTGATTATCCCCACCACATCAAATTTTGGGACCCACATTATTTATTAATTTTAAATTTAAATTAATAATACTCAATAAAAATAAAATAATACTTTAAAATAAAAATAATAAAATTCATTTAAAATTTTTGTGAATATGTAAGTTGGGCCAAAAACCCATATATGTATTTTTGCCGCTTAGCCTCAATTATTTTTTATTTATATTTTACTTTGATAGGGTCCATCATTTTCATCTTCTTCATCCTCTGCCTTCCCCATTTTTAATTACTTGATTCACATAGGAATCGCGCAAGGGTTGCTGGCTACATGAAATTTTCACCACGCCGTCATGGAGTGGCGGCACCTCCCACCATAGCGCGATGGGGCTTCATCCAGGGCATATTACTAGCCCACTCCGTATGCTCTAACGAATGATTAAAATTAGTTGTAAACTTGTAATCGACTTCTTACTTACGAAGGATGTTTTAAAGGTAGGGAAAAAAAGTAAAATATGATTTAATTATTAAATTTTGTGTTTAAAAAATTGTTTAACCTTTAAAAAATTTTAATAAATCTTTTAATTTCTAAACTTGTTAGCTGTTACAATTATTTATTTATCCACTTGACCTACTATAGCGGTTATTAAACTTTTAAAAGTTGGTTGAATTCCCAAACTTATCTCACAACATTTTAATCCTTAAACTTTAATCCTAAAACGGTTTAATCCTTAAAACTTATTTACGCTAACAAATATAGAAGAATGTTCAATATAGTCCATACTTAATTCATAGTCTTAAGAGACTAATTTTAGCCTTTTGATCAATGACATCAATGGTCCAGATTGCATTTTAAAATTGTGGGCGGAGTGACATTTTCGTAATTCACATGTGATTGTATACTGAATCACTTGTGATTGAATATTAAAATTTAGGAAAATGTTTTTTACATGGATTTTATTGAACACAACTCAACAAACATATATTCAAAATACAGCCACGTGTAACACATATACGACCCAACCTATGGCGTTTGTTCATTCTACAAAATCGACTCAATCAATGACAATCAACGTGTTTGCTTCAATAAAAAATTGACAAAATCAACTAAGTTGACCCGGTCGCTGGAATCAAGAGTCGATACAATCAACTTAATCGACCCAATCGCTGAAATCAAGAGTCGCTGGAATGAAGCGACGATGATCGTTCTCTATTGAATCACAAGGCGAAAGGATGTGTGTTTCTCTGTCGACGTAAAGGGATGGTAATAGGTATAGCTTGGTAGATGGTAATATTAGATTAGATTAATGATAAAAACACACAGGTTAAACAATTAAATATTTAATCAAGCATCTAAAAAATGGTTCAGAGATTATTTCATCATTAAAATAGTTTAAGGATTAGACGATTTTTTAATGAGATGGGTAGATGTTAAATCATATTTTATTTTATTTTTTTAAAAAACACATCAACGAGTTTTGACACTTGATATTTGACAAAGCGCAGAAGTAACTCGGGTGAACGAGCAGGGCTATCGGTTTCAGTGGGCTTGGCTGGGCTGGGCTGGGCTAGGATCGACGTTGGCCCGAGAAAGTATAATAAGTAATACACACATTCATGATTCATGTGCAATTGAAGTATTCATATTACAAACTAATTAGAGATATTGATTTTAAAAGATAGGTTTGAGTACGTATGTTCTGAATCATTGTTTTAATGTATTTTTAAATAGAATTTTCAAGTTAAAAATAAATCTATGTTTAATAAATACATCTTAATCCTTGGGTTTTAAAAATTAATACCCGAGTTTATCCAACTTCTTAGTTATAAATCATATGATATTAATACTTACTCTCCACCTTGACTTTTGCTTTAACTAAAATTACTAGATCAAGTTCATTAGTTTTCAAGAATCATTGATACAGAATGGCTAAATAATCGACATGGGCTTCAACAAGGAATTAAGGATTGCATGTCCATCTTAAAGGATTCTCAACAAGTTTTCAGCGTCATCAACATATAAAAAAGTGTTAATTGCAATATTAAAGGTTAGTTTCTTTACTTTCTTCATGTTTTTGAAGTTCTTGGGTTATTAGCAAGATTGATGGTTAAATCCTTATCGCATGTTATGTATTTAAGTTCATTTGGTGTTTATACACCTAATTAATCATCTAGTAGTAATTGTATGTAAGCTAGTATGTCAAGGGACACCGACCGTGTATAGCCCTAGCAAACGTATGCATGTCTCTTATGGTCAGTAGGTGCATTTAAAGTGGACGTGGTCGTGTCAATACTGACAAGGGCGGTGTTGTGCGCTAGTTTGACACGAGGAGTGTCAGGTATAAAAGAGGGTGTTGTATTGATAGATTCGGATGAGTAACCCAGGCTCGTACTTGTCACGTAAATTTTCAAACTAGTATCCATTTATCTAGTGGAGTTGGTAGATTCAGTAAAGTATCCACTTATCTTTTCCATGGTCAGTACTCAAAATAACTTTTCAAATGAATATCATGAAATGTATCGGATGAAAGACTCATTGCTGCAGGCAGAAAAGCCTTGGAACATATTTTGCCTAACATGTTCCAACAGATTAGTGAGGAAATGAAAGTGATGGTAGTAGAGGAAGTAGAAAGGGTGATGATAGCCAGGGAGGTTAACCACCGACCAGAGAACCAAACAATCAATCAAGGTACCGTCAGGGGATGCAGTTACCGTGACTTCTCGGCGTATAACCCTCCAGTGTTTGAAGGGAAAGCGGACCCAGTAGCCAACACCAGGTGGGTCGTGGAAGTTGAAACGGCGTTTCTTACATGCTTTTTTCCTATGGACCGCAAGGTCCTGCTTGCCATTAATTTGCTAATGAAACAACTAAGGACTGGTGGTTCTTGCTGGTACAACAGAAGGGTGAGGTATTGATGGAAACTACATGGGAAGAGTTCAAGGAGCTGTTGACTAAAAGATTCACTCCCCAAGTCGAAGTTGAATGAATCATTAGCAAGTTCCTCGTTATGAAATAGACTACTAAATTGATCATCGAGCTGAATGCAAAGTTTGTAGAGAAGTCCCGATTTTGCCCAAAGTACATGGCGAATGAAAAGATGAAGATGTTCTGCTACATGGGGGTACTTAAAACGGAGCGTTACATGAAAATTTTTGTTGACACAAAATGCAAATATCATGTGTCCCAGTCAAATGAAAGTACACAAAGATCATTATCAAGTAGGCAACTATGTAAAATTACAAAGATGTTGCTACACAAGCGGACACAAACTTAAAGCTTAGTTTATCTACACGTGACCTAGCGGAAGACTCGTCCCTCTATCATAGCTTAGCAAGAGCGTTGCAACGTCTTAGATTCCCTTCCAGATATCTTTTATGTCGTTAAGCAAATATGTTTATTCATTCATGCCCCCTGGATCCACATTTCAATGCACCAAAACGCATTATTCACTACCATCTAATCTTGGTTTAGATTTATAATTCACTGCTTTTATTCAACTTGTTTAATACACTGACATCGATTGTGTTGGTTGCCCCAACACTCGTCAATCGATTTCCGATTATTGCTTTTAAAAATATCAACTTTTGTTTATTGCCTTTTTTGGGCACAAACCTCATTTCTAGGTCGGCTAAATGACAACCTACTATCCTGCTCCAGTAAGAAGAATGAATACCTTAGGGTCACCAACGTTGTAGTTGAATCTTGTTGGCTTTGTAATCTTCTATTGTAACTACATGTCCCTGTACGTCTAGTCACTTTGGTCTACTACCACAATGCTTCAGCCTATCTCTCTAACAAGTCAATTCAACAACAACACACTAAACAAATCAAAATGGATATCCATTGTGTTTGGGAAAAGGTCCCTATTAGTCAAGTAAGCGTCCTTCCATTTACGCTTAAATTGTGAGGGGCAATTACTATATTGTATTAGTTAATATAATATATTTCTAAATGCCAAAAATATTATATATTTATTCAAATGTAATCAACCCTATAGGTTTGGGATCATGTATATCCTTTTTTATTTTATATATGTTTATTATAAAATATACTTGTATTATCATTTATTAACAGGAGAGGCAAAGGAGTTTCACTATTCTATATGATTAGGTGTTGTTTTGATGAAAAAAAATTATTTACTACCGAATGATTTAAAGTTTAAATGATATAAAGGATCTAAATGATTATGCTAGTGTTTGTTTTTTCAAAACAGATTTGTTTTCCTCTGATGTCTGCGGGTACGCGGACATTTAAAGAATAGATTGTTTGTTTATGTAATTAGAAAAGAGTTTTGCGGATCTATTTACAAATATTTTCAGCCGATGTGCATCATCTTTTTTTTAAACAGACATTATCATGTATGTCTGTAACTCACTCCCATCTCTAATTATAACTCCAATACCCTAGTGTTTTATGATTCAGGTATTAAGTTATCTGGGTGTGACAAACAGGTCACCGTTCAACTAGTCAAGGTCAACCCATTTATACACACACACATACATATAGACACACACACACACACACATATATACACACACACACATGTACATACATCGAGATACATACTACATACATACATGCATACATACATGCATACAATACATACATGCATACATACATATTAGAAATAATTTACATTGTAACATGATATTATTTCAAACAATTTCTTAAGTTAAAAAATATGCAGTCTTCTTGTTATGAAGACTGTAGACTTTTAGTCCACATATTTTTCTACAGTCATGAAAATAGACGGAAACAAACATCGAACATTTTATCTCTGAAAACATAAATAGCACCTATATTTCTAAATAGAAGAAAGTGTTATATATACTTTTGAATTACCATTATAAATTACCATATCACCCTTAGGTATAATATCCACTTATCACTTGACATGAAAATTAAAATTATTGGCTAATGTATATATATATAAAACACAATTAAACACACCAAACATTCACTGAACATATACAAAAACACATAAAAATTTGAAAAAAAACACATGTATATACAAGCACACACACTCATATTTTTAGACAAATCGCACATACAGGGTAAGGTTTTATATTGAACCACCCTTAAACGTAGACCCTAAAGTCCAAATCTTAGTCAATTATTTAAAAGGGCAAAAAAAATAATTGAAAAACAAGAAAAAGACTCACGCATCTCAAACTTCCAATTCTCTATTTTCTATTTAAAAAAAATATATTACCCTTTAAACTTTCAAATTACCTAACTAATTCAATTTTGAGAATTTGAGCAAAAAATTATACCAATCTACTAATTTTTTAATTCACTTTCAATCAAGACCACTCTTCCTATATTTCTCAAATTTTTATTTTGAAAATACAAACCAGATGAAAATGATACCAAAATATTATCATTTTGAATAATGTGTATTTATATCATTTTCGGCTGAAAGTAGTATTGTTATCATTTTTATCTGGATATTGTTATCATTTTGAATGTTGTACATTGCTATCATTTTCATCTAAAAACATGTGTATTTATATCATTTTTGGCTGGAATGATTCTATTATTATCATTTTCATTTGAAAATTGTTATCATTTTCATCTAGAAAACATGTGTGTTTATATTATTTTCGGCTAGAAGGAGTTTACATCATTTCAGCTGGACGAGACTCTAGAGGGAAAAAAGAGAGGAAAGAACGTGATTTTAGGGTGGGGGATTAAATGTTTAATCCAAGATTCCTCTAATACTCTTCATTCTATAATTAAATCTTATAATTGTTTAATTAATTACATTAATGTCATTATTATAACTTTACCATTAATTAAATAAATCTAATGGTCTAGAATTTGACTTTAGGAACTATGGATAAGACTAGGGACTATATTGATCACACACACACACATATATATGTGTGTATATATATATCACACACACACACATATATGTGTGTGTATATATATATATATATATATATATCACAACAACACATACAACATCCAACGTTGAATGCCAGAGTGTCTTTAAGAGAGTGCATGATGTGCGACCGAAAAGGGCTCATGTTTCAAATAGGGCTCAAATTTTTATATACATATATTACATATATATATAATGTTATAATTTATCAATGTTCACTTAATAAAATAGAAATATTATGAAGTATCTAAATAATTATTCTATAAGCCTCAAAAAATAAGATATTATGGATTTGATAATAAAAATCTTAAGTCATGTTGTAGTCATGATGCTGCTGCATTTAAGTATGATTGGCGATTAAATTTTGATGCAAATAAACTTTATATGGAGTTGAAGCTGTTTGACACATTATTAGTGAAACTACCTTGTTGACTATTCAAATAATATTGACATGTCTATAAACATGTTTTTCAAAACTTAAGTTATTAAAGTCTTACTTACTATTTAGAATGTCATAAGAAAAACTTAATGGATTGAAAATGATAGTTATTAAGAACGATATTTTTTAAAGTATTTGTTAGGATCAAGACGCTTACTACTAGGCCAAAAGGAATTCGTGGTGGTCAAGGCGCTACCTCTTTCTTATATATTGAGTAGCCTAATTTGCCATGAGTCGAATGATTTCAGAGATGTTGTCACATACCAACATTATTGGTTATAAATAGTTAATTCAAAACTTTGCTTTCAATAATAGAAAAAGAATTTCACGATTCATATAATTATATAGTATAAAATATTTATACCACGTTTTTTTGTTTTAGTTAATAATATAATAAATATCGTGTCCTACAACCTGAGCTCTCCTTCACCTCATCCCACTTTCTCTATCTCTTGCTCTGCTTTCTTTTTCGTTTTTTTTTTCTATTAAATATATATTATAAAATAAAATAAAAATTAAGGATAAGATTGAAAAAGATTATAATTATATTAAGAGAGAAAAGGAATGTGATTTGGTATTAGTTAATGTGAAAATTAAGAGAAAAGGAAAAGATACTCCACCCATGACCCAACCCCCCTGTATTCTCTTCGATCTCTCGATCAACAAATATATATTCTGGTCTGGACACTCTTTTAACACTCTTGTTTAATAATTTATACATATATACGGACCCTACGTAAACTACTAGAAAAAAGCAAATTTCCAACGGCAAAATCCGTCGGAAATCTGTCGGAAATGACCGTTTCTGACGGATTTCCGACGGATTTTGTCTGTTGGAAAAAACCTCGTCGGAAAAAATATTTGTGACGAGATTTACGACGGATTGTAATATTTCCGACGAATATATCCGTCGGAAATCCGTCGAAGATTATAGTTTAAATAGGGCATTTGAACTATAATTTCTGACGGATTTCCGACGAAATTCCTATACATTGCGAATGGATTTTTAACAAATTTCCGACCGTTTTTGAGGGATTTCATACGGATTTCCAATGAAATACCAACAAATTTCCAACAAAAATTTAAATGGATTTACAACGAATTTCTGACTGATTTCTAATGAGTTATTTACGGATTTCTAATGAGTTATTGACGGATTTGAACGGATTTTCAACCATGTTCCCATGAAATTCCGACAATCTTCTAAAGGATTTTTAACAAATTTTCGATGTATTTCTAATGAATTTATGACGGATTTGCGACGGATTTTCAACCATGTTCCGATGAAATTCCAACAATCTTTTAAATGATTTTTAACAAATTTTCGATGGATTTCTAATGAATTATTGACGGATTTTAGACGGATTTTTATAGGATTTTCGACGGATTTCTAACGGATTTCTAACATAATTTCAACTAATTTTCGATGTTCCTATTAAACTTCCGGCCAATTTTCCGGAAAATATATAAAAACTGAACAATAAATATTGAATTTCGATAACAATG
>JAUEJL010143236.1:0-22896 GCA_032274825.1 Drosophyllum lusitanicum | reverse complement strand
TGAAAAAATCAATAGTGACGACACCTTTAGTGGTGACATTAAGCAATAGTGGCGACATGCAATAGTTGCGACGGCATTAGTGGCGACAAGTAGGCTATTGCGGCGAGGTATTAGCGGCGATGCATTAGTGGCAACTTTTTGAGGCATTTGTGGCGACGCTAATACCCTATTTTCTTGTAGTGCCTTCAAGTAGTTTTGTAGATAAATCAAAGTTTATAGGGGCTAAATCACAATAAATATCAGTTAACTTAGAACCCACTTCAATGTTCTTGCAAGTTGCACCCTTGTCTCTTATAAAACAACCGTTGTATAATTTCAAGATTACACAAACATTGATCAGTGTAATCATCAACTTGAACAGAAAGACCTTGACTCGTTAAATTCTCAATCTCATTGACTTTTGTAAACATCATATCATAACAATTATCACATACATTATCTACTAACTAGAAAAATCAATAAATAGGCTCAAGGTTTGAAGATTAATCATGTGTGATTTGATAATCATATAAACCCATGCAATCATGTGACTAGAATTGACTTAACCTAGTGGTGTACAATCGTAGACGGTACGTGTAATCGTGAATGGAAATAGGTGAAGAACGTGTTAATTGAAGATCCTGTGAGTGCAATGGCAGGACCTCTGCAGTTGAACTAGAGTTCACGGGATCGATTTTTAATCGACAGATTTTTGGATTATGGATGTTTTAATCGTGAGATTACCGATTGAGACGGTAATAGATTTATAAGATTTAGTTTAGGGATAAGAATAATCTTCTAATATAAATAAAAGACTAATTAAAAAAATTATTAAACGATCTGTACCCTTTATTTAGTAAAAGATTTAATCTTAGCCATTCATTCCTTTAATTCTAAAAAATTGATTTTGACCTTTTTAGAGTCAAATAATGTTTCAATCAACAAAAATAATATGAAAATATAAAAATTTGAATTAATTACATTATCAACAATTACGAATTTGATTTAGATAACATAAATAAATTAAATTTTTGATTTAAGAAACATGATATTTATCAAATACGAGACCATGATTTATTGACACCATGACTCCATTATTTATGTGTATTAATTGGTTTTATTTTATATATCCATTTAATTATGCTTATCAAAATCTTAAGTATCTTCTAATCTTCTAATATAAATAAAAGACTAATTTTAATTATATTTATTTAATAATCTTAATAGATAAAAATTTTAATTATTAAATCTTAACCATTAATTTTGATAAAATAAAAATTCAATTTTGACTTTTCTTGGTTAAAATTGGATTCATTTTTTACTTTAATTTTAAATCAAAATTCTTAAAGATAATTTCATATATGTCTTCTTAAATTTTAAAATATCGTATTTTACTTACTTTAAATTACAAATATCATATTTTCCTTTATAATATTTAAAATATCATATTTAAATAAATTCTTAGTATTATCATTCTAAAATATTTATGATCATTTTAATTTTTTAATTATAACCAATAAACGTTCAACCTTAATGCCCTAATTATTATAATAAATACAATCACGTCTATTCGTATTATGATACCCCTTGCACCGATGTTTCCACCATGGTCTAAATGTTGACGCTATTTGTCATCATTTTTTTATATTATCATTTTATTCGCGTTTTATAATTATATAATATCTTTTATTTAATATTTAATATTTATTATTTTTTAAACTAATCCGTGTATTATACGGGCATTTAATCTAGTATATATATATATATATATAACCAAATACTTCTATTAATAAATCATTAATAATGTTACCGATTATTTTCATCAAAATTAGGTTTTTTACAAGGTGAATAATTAATATAATACATAACATGAGGTCGGGTATTTGCTCATCTTGCAATTAACTTTTATTTACATATCTAATATCTAATTTCTTTAACACACCTTTTGGAATGCACTAAAGGTCCTCTCATCTCATGTGTATTTCACTCGCGTTTTATCTACAAATCATCAACATTCTCAAGTTGATGGAAACCTAAATATCAGGTTACATTATGTAAAAAGTGCTATTAAATTTTTTTTAAGTTATAAAATGAGTCCAGAATAACATACATAGTAATAATTGTTATTATTAAATACGTCAGTATTATTAACTTATTGTTGAATGTCCATTGTAAAAATTGTTCGTGGTATCATTACTGGATCCACTTTTTTAAAAAAACTAAGAAAACACGTGTTTGTAAAGAAGAATAAAATAAAGAAAAAGCTCATTACAGGTGTTATGCGGATGACGGATATAGAGTATATCACTCACTAAAGTGTGATGCGTGATCACGGATATTTGTGAGGCTGTAACGAGCTTACTCTATGTACTCTAAAGCAAAGATTACGTGCATGCTCTGTGTAGATAAAAATCAAAATTAACAATTTAAATAAGAAGTTTTACTGTTTTTAGAGTATCATGTTAAAGCTTCAATAAATAATAAGGTGTTTCGCATAGAATAATTATAAAACACGAAATAAATGAGAATTTAAAAAAATAGAGATACGCGCCATTTTTGTATTTCTTGTATAAGTTATCGATCATTATTGTTACGATTAAAGTTATAAGGTCAATTATTTATTGGTTATAACAAAAAAGAACTAAAAATTGTTTATTTTAATTGATAAATTCAAGAATTTGGTTAAATATGATATTTTGAAATGTTATAAAAGATAAATATGATATTAATAAATTATGGTGGATAATTATGATATTTTAATGTTTAAGGACATATATGAAAATTTTCTAATAATTTTGATTCATTCAATTTTGACCAAGAAAAGTCAAAATTGATATTCCAAGTTTGATTAAATGGATGATCAAGATTAAACAATGAAGTTTATTTTATTAAATGTAGTGTTAGAAACGTTCAATAAATTTGATACATGTTAGTGTTTTATTTATATTAGAAGATATGACTATATCACTTAAGCTCTAGTTACAACAACTTTTGTCAAACACTACCAATTTTGTATTTTCAGGCCCAATCCTTGCTACTTTTTTTTATAGTGCTAAGATGTCAGCGTGATTAATATCGTAAGGTGGGTTGCGTTGGTGATAAAACTTTTCTATATGACATTGATTTTCAAGGCTTATTTGGGTGACAAATTTCAATATAATTGATTAGGATTTAGTGTAGAAGGTATTGGGGAAATTTTTCTTAGCAGTTTCAAAGGTGAATGAAATGATTTTTCTCCTGCGGGTGACTTCACTGTCTGGATTCTCATATCTTGAAGTTGTTCTGACAACTAGTTTAACAGTACCAGCATCTCATCTAATCCTCTTTTAGAGTTGCCTGAGGGAAATGAAACGCTCTTCATTCGTAGACAATTACCAGGACTATTGAATTGATGAGGATCTTGTACACATTAGACAATGCATCATTCCCTGACTTCTTAGCTTCTAACCTGCTTTCAAAGAGAACACTTACAAAGTCCTTAAATTAGCTTTTCTATTCTTCTCAAATAGCTCCAAACATTCTAACAACGAATTGAGACAATGCTAACAAGATTTGTCTTTATTTGATTTTTTTTGCCAATTGTTATGATACGAGAGTTTATTATTCTTTTAATAATTAAATAATGTTCATTATTCTATTAGTTTAGTGTTGTTTGGCGATATAAAGTAAATGCTTAGATTAATATAACAATCGATATATGTTTTTTTACTATATTTAATCAAACGTATCTTTGATAACTTATTATTTTCGGTCCTTATGCGAAAAATGTCGCTAAGGCATTTACACCAAATTTAAATTTAACCAAAGGATGATAACAATCGATCAAGTACTTTATCCACATTCATTACATTTTTCTTTGGTCATTATCCTTAATTAAAAAAGGACAATTACATCCTAAACCATGAGTGAGTCTCCTATTTTTGTGAGAGTATTAGTGTGTGAGTGTGAGTGTGAGTGTGAGTGTGACTGTGATGTGATAGATCATTAAACTTGCGGCTTATGAGAAAATAGATACACCAATGGGTTCCATTAACTTCACTCTAATTGTTGCATGGTTGATTTTTCCCATAGGGTGAAACAAGGTGGATAACCCAATGATCGGTACTTCTTCATTCTTTTACGGATGACAATTTGAGTTTTAAAGTTTATTTTCCTATTGTCACGTACATTTACTATTTGTATGGGTCATAGGTTTTGAGCATGGGTTGGGCGGCTTCTATGAGTGGGTTTGTCTAAGGGTTGGACATACTTATGGGTTGGACGAATTCTACGAGTGGGTTTGTTTAAGGGTTGGACATACTTATGGGTTGGGCGGCTTCTCCCTAAACTGGCGATATGTGGTTAAAGTTTGAAGAGGCATAAAAAATGACTGGGTCGCAGCGTTCAAAGGTGGTGTCCGTCCACCGGATGAGTAAGTGGCGGTGGTAGGGCTTGCAAAAAGAGAATCAAGAAAGATATTGAGTGAGCGATTAGGGGTATTTGTTAGTCTTAATATATAATGATAACGATTATTATTTAGAATTAATAAAAATGATATAGAATTAACAAAAAAGGGAGTAAGAGTATTTTTGATTTTTTAAATGTACAAGGTACCATGAGTATGAAATTTTTTTAAATACTAAGGACTATGTGCATAATAAATAAAAATTAGTTCATTATTATTATTCGATCAATATGCATCAAAGAGTTTTTTTTATATTACAAATTTTCTTTGAAAAGATGAGAATTGCATTAATAAGGAGTGTTAAAGATTGAGATAATATACTTAACCTACTTCTAAAATTTACTTTATTGTCTACCATATAACTTGAACCTCGATCTATTTAAAAAAATGTTTTTTATTAATATCTGATACCGTTAAATTACAAGCTCATTAGTTAGTTATATTAATAACTAATTTAGTCGGAAGAACAACAAATACATACGAGTTTATTGGAAGAAAATTAAATAAATAAATTAATAATAATTAAAAAATTAATACCTAATTGCAGCTTTAAAACCAATAAGGGGGTAATCAAAATCAAAATCAAATCAGAATTGCGCTGTTGCTGACTCGACATAGTACTTTTAATTCCTTGCAGGAGTTATGGTACAATACCAACCAAGTGTATAAAAGCGACTTTACAACGAAGGACCTCAACTATTCCTAATTTACATAAGGAACCCCACATGTTTTAAATGGGAAGTAATGAAAAACAGTAAACAATTGTATATTTTTGCTTATTTATTAGTTTAGTAATTGAATTTTTTTAAAGTGATTTAATGATTATAGCATCTTTTTCTTATTCAGAAAAATAGCATGACCTTGTTCAAATTCCATCAAAAAATATGTTTTATTCACTCGTACAATCACACATTAACATAGATATTCAAACACATATATCAAGTAGAATATGTTACGTATTGAATGCATATTAATACATCATGACCTAACAACTATAAGAAGGCATAATACACTGACATACTAAATGTTATGGTTAAGTAAGCCATATAAATATGTCTGTAAAAGAAAACCTCACATAAGAAAGTAAAACTTTTATAATCCATATATTAACCTATTCATGTAGTTTATTTAAAACCATTACATCCATGTTGATTTGTATCACGTCAACATATTTCTACTATCACATAATTAACATCTTAAAGTTAATCGAAACTGAAATATAAAGATGATATCAAAAATCATGTAAAGTTCAAATTTACAAACGTTATAAACCGATTAGTTATAAGAATTTATATGAGGATTTTTATAATAATATAATATCTATAATGTATTAACACGTTAAATATGTCTAAAAGACAAATACAAATATATACAAACTTATAGTAAAGGTCCTATAGGGACATGTCATTAAATTATGAATTACACAATTTACCGTCTTAATATTAGTGGTATGATTATTCATAAAAGACCTTCTATCGTAATTATATTAAAGAGTGTGTATGTATGTATGTATGTATTTGGCTTGTTTGCTAACAATTATAATAATAGGAGTGATTATAAGTTGTTAAAGAGTTGAAGGGGTGATTATGTAAAAGTATTCGAAAAGGGAAAGTTATCGCTTTCGAATAGGGAGTCATTACAAGTAAAGATTCTATTAGATTAGATAGCGACTAAGACAGTCTAAAAGAGAGAAAAGAGGGAGAAAAATTAGGGTTGAAACACAAAAGACTACTCCTCCTCTCCTGCTTCTTCTACAGGAATACAATAATAATCAATGGTGGATTATATGCGTGCGTATTTCTATATTTTATACGCAGTTGTTGATTACTGAAAATGAAAGCATTGCCGCGAACTTCGGGAAAGCAGGCAGAAAAAGTGTTGTGTTTGCTCAAGAAACAACAGCAGATGGTTCAATTTCAATTTCACATGGAGATGCGAGCCCTAATTTCCTCCTCCTCCTCTTCTTCTTCCTCCATTACAAAGGGAACCTCCTATGTACTCCATCTCTTCCTCCTTTTCATTCTCGTCCTCTGTGTTCTTTAAACCCCTTCTTATAATCTCGTTAATTCTTCGATTTGATACTTTGCTTTTGATGAAATTGAAGTTTGGTGTGAGTTTTTCGTGTTTAAAAGTTAAAACACGGGGTTTGTTCCTTTTTTGTCCTGACCCTTATTGATTGGTTTAACCAAGGGTTTCGTAGTTTCATATGAAAAATGATCTGAGTTTTGATTCCTTTTTGGGGATTAAGTTCTGGATCTCTTGTGTTTGATGTTCCAATTGGTTTTAGGAACTTCTGATCTTGATGATTCTGGGATTGGTTAGCGGGGGTTACTGTTTCTGGGGTTTTATATAGTAATATATTAAAGAAACGAAGAAAAAAAGAACTTGTTCTCGGTTGTATGTCGTTATAGTAACAGGATCTGTGTAAATACATTACTAATTTCAGATGTTTTCTGATTTCAAGGAGACCTTTTAGTTCCTTTCTTGAATCTTTCAATTTATAAAAAGAAAAAAAAACATCAATCTTCATCATATAACTTCACAGTCTAAATAATTTTAAAGAAAACCCAAGTTGTTTTTTCATTTTTGGGTTCTATAGTTTTCTGTTTCTTGACATAGGATAGAAACCAGAATTTGGGATTGTGGTATGGTTTTCATTGGGGTGGGATTTGATATTTGATGGGAGTGCCTGATAATTCACTACTAGATTTGATTGAGAAGGTTAGATCTTGGATTGATTGGGGAAGGAGTGATATAAGTTCTATGTCTGTTGAGGTCAAAATGGCTGATAGTAGTCAAAGTCAAACACTGTGTTTTGAATGTGAATCAAGAGTTCCAGAGTCTTGCCATGGTTACAACTGTGGGCTGTGTAGCAGATTGTTTTGTGAGAGCTGTGTGCAAGGCCATGGTTCTTTTGTTGTTGAATCAAAAAGTGACACACAAGCTGGGCTTGTTATCCGATCTTGCAAATTTTGTGCCAATTTTCATGTCAAACAGAAATTTGGAGGAAAGTTCAGTCATAAGATACATCCTTCTGATTCACCCGTTCAAAGCCCCGAATCACCGTCACCAAATTATTCTGGCGAAAGATTTTACGGGTCCTCTCTTAAAGCAGTATCTGTTCGCCACTCCACGGGCAGGTATGGTTGTGAAATCGAGCAAATTTTCTTTCTTTCAAGACTCTCCTGTTGATTTTGATTCGGTTTCTTGTTTGTAATTAGTTTATGTGCACTATTTATTTGGTCATAAGTTTAATTCGTTATAGTAGTTCATCAAGAAAAATATTTATAATTTTTCGAACGGTAGGTCATAAGGGTGTTTGGATGTGCGATTTCACTGAATATTGAGAGTTTGCGTAAAATGTTTATAATAATCAGATCTGGATAATCTGGTAAGATTTGCCATAAAAAACTGAATTCTGAGATAAATGTAAAATTAGTTGGCTAATTTTTTAAATCTTATTATGGTTCTTGAAGTCATAATAACACATTTAAAATTTAAAATTCCTGCTAAATCTGAACCAAGAATATTGCACAAATTTACACACTCACAAATTAAATATATATATATTTGTATTCCACTGTGTTTTTACACCTTCTTCTTGGTGAGAGAACATATGAATATTAATATTTTGAACGATAATTCCAATTCATTCATCTCTACCTTCTAACTTGCTTTACCTCTGAAATTGTACTCAGAATTTTTGTTCTATTAATAAACTGTAGGAGCGATGAAGACGAGGGAGAGGATTCTTCAAAAAACATTGTGAGCCCATATAGTCTTGACACCTCAGATGTAGAGTCGAGTAGTGTCAATACCCGACATGAATTTTACAATTTCATGTCTATTGGTTCGAGTCCTTCTGACAGCCCATCTGGGACCCACTTAACTTCCACTAGACTTAACCGTTGTGTACAGTGCAATGATGAGGGAACTCCTAGGTCTCTAACCGATGGTTCCGTTGACCACGAACCAGTGGCGTCTGTTTTAGAAAGCCACCAAAACAGGCCCGGAGAACCCGAAAATACCAATAAAGATGATTTACCGACATTTAGTGACCAACAAGAGCCATTAGATCTCGAAAACAATGGTCTTATTTGGTTTCCTCTGCCACCTGATGATGAAGAAATCAGTTTCCTCATGTATGCTGATGATGATGATGAAATGGGCCCTCCGGGCGACGTTTATTCGTCTAGTGACACCCTTACGAGCCTTCTTTCTGAGAATGGCAAAAATGTGGAGCATAAGAAACCGTTAGAATGCGTTGTTCAGGGACACTTTAGAGCTCTTGTATCTCAGCTATTACAATCTGAATACATGGCAGCAGATGATTGGCTTGATATAATAACATCGTTGGCATGGCAAGCGGCTAACTTTGTGAAACCAGATACTAGTAGAGGTGGCAGCATGGATCCCGGGGACTATGTAAAGATTAAATGCATAGCGTCAGGAAGCCCTTTCGAAAGGTAACCAAAAGAAAGATTTTTGAAATCCGTCTTTCTCTAAAAAGAAAGATGTCAGTGATTTAAAAATTTTAAAACTTTTACATGCAGCATGTTCATTAAAGGCGTAGTTTGTACAAAAAATATAAAGCACAAACGCATGACGTCACAGTACAAGAACCCTAGGTTGCTTATTTTAGGTGGAGCACTTGAGTACCAACGTACTCACAATCAGCTTGCTTCTATGGAGACGTTACTGCAGCAGGTTCGTTATTATGGGTGTTTGGATGTGCATTTTGGGAGTGTCTATGTAATATTAAATAATCGAAATCAGATAATCAGCCTTGATTAAACGGCTGTCAGTGTTTGGATCTGCTCTGCTGTTTGAAGTTGTATTAATCAGATGTGTGCTTGTTTAAGCTTTTTTGTATTACAAATTTAATAGGTAAAATAATAAAAATGACATTCTATTGAGAAAGAAAACTTTTTGTGATGTAACAATGTAATGTAATTTTAAGCTTTAGATAATAACTAGTTTTGATAACAGCCGGTATGGAGCTGATTATTGAGAAATATTTGTTTGACCCTTAAAATGTCAGATAATCAGAAACAGTATCAGCCTATCAGGGGTTCATCCAAATATCAAGATCAAATTTTTGCAATTAAGAGTTGTAATAGTGAACAGGTTATAAGTTGTAAACTGTTTTCGTAGATCAATGAAACTAAGATTATTCATTGAACTGAATATAAATCAGGAAATTGATCATCTGAAGATGATTGTTTCAAGAATCGAGGCCCGTCGTCCAAATGTGCTACTGGTTGAAAAGAGTGTATCTTCATATGCACAAGAGTATCTTTTGGCCAAAGAGATTTCATTAGTTTCAAATATCAAGCGGGCTTTATTGGAGCGTATATCCCGGTGCACGGGTGCTCCTATAACTCCATCCGTTGATAAGATCCCCACCGCACAGTTAGGCCAATGTGAGTTATTCCGATTAGAAAAGTTCACCGAAAGCCATGAAACCGCCAATCAGTTCACCAAGAAACCATCCAAGACATTGATGTTTTTTGATGGTTGCCCCAGGCGGTTAGGTTGCACGGTAACAATTCCATTTCTCCTTTTTTTGGCTAAATTTAACAATTCCTTTATCTTGTTGATTACTACTTGATTTTGATTAATGATTTGTGTTTCTGTAGATCTTGCTAAAAGGCTTGTGTAGGGAAGAACTAAAAAAAGTCAAACATGTTGTTCAGTATGCTGTCTTTGCTGCTTATCATTTATCCCTTGAAACTTCTTTCTTGGCTGACGAGGGTGCTAGTTTACCTAAAATGACTATTAAGCCCTCAGTAACCGTGTCCGAAAGATCAAATGCAGAAACCGCTATATCTCCTATTTCTGAAGTTACCAACTCCCTTAAACCTGGCGAACATGATGTAGCTGTTGACAATCAAACCTCTCATCTGACGATGAATACAACTATCACATCGAGCCCTGCTGCGGAAGAAGAAATAATATCGTGTGAATCAACCGAAAGAGTTGAAGTGTTGGATGACTCAAATGAGTATTATTCAGCATCTGATAATAATCAGAGCATATTAGTATCTTTTTCTAGCCGATGCGTGTTAAATGGTAATATATGTGAACGCTCAAGACTCTTGCGTATAAAGTTCTATGGCTGCTTTGATAAGCCACTTGGGAGATACCTCCAAGATGATCTTTTTGATCAGGTTAAGCCGAGTTTTTCCTTTTTTAAAGAAAATTTTTATATTTGTTCCATGTGTAATCTTTGATTTGATTTGGGTTTTTTGTTTTAGACATCATCATGTCGATCTTGCAACAAACCAGCCGAAGCCCATGTGATATGCTACACTCACCCACAGGGAAACCTAACAATTAATGTTAAGAGACTTCCGTCCCTGAATTTACCAGGGGAGAAAGATGGAAAAATATGGATGTGGCACCGTTGTCTCCGGTGTTCCCCTGTGAACGGAGTCCCACCTGCAACCCATAGGGTGGTTATGTCTGATGCTGCTTGGGGTCTCTCTTTAGGGAAATTTTTGGAACTTAGTTTTTCAAATCATGCAACTGCTAATCGCATTGCAGGCTGTGGCCATTCTCTTCAAAGAGACTGCCTTCGTTTCTATGGGTAAAATAGACTTTCTAAAATATTACATACACATGTTTGTATGTATTTGTGATTAATCTACCTTGTATTTGACCTACAGCTTGGGAAGTATGGTTGTGTTTTTCCGCTACTCTCCAATTGATATTCTTTCTGTTCGTTTGCCGCCATCAGTACTACAGTTTAGTGGGCATGTTCAAGAGGGTTGGTTAAAGAAAGAAGTAGAAGAGGTGCGGATATAAATCTAAATTTGCCATTTTTAGTTGGTTAAAGTTTAGAAGTGGGTTAACTGGTTGAAACGAGTTTTTTTTTGGTATGAGTTGATTTAAAAATTTTAATTTTGTTATTATTAATTATTGTCAAATATGATTACAAAAGTTATATTGTTTAATAATCTGATTTATTTTGATGAACTGATTTAGTAGGAGGATTAATGCATAAAATAGACTCTGTGCCTTTTGACATGTTTGACCAGCTTCCTTTTAAGCAATATATTTAAAATTACTCGCTTGCAAATGGGTCGAAATTGTTACCCCTGGTTAAATGATACGTTCTTTCTTTGTTTTGTGGAGATCAGCTTTTGAGCAAGACAAAAACGTTGTACGATGAGATATCTGATGTACTACATCAAACTGAGCAAAAGAGTATTTCTGGTAGCTATGGACTTGGGGTTTCAGATACAGCCGAGTTAAACAGAAACATTGACGAGTTAAAAAAAGATTTAATTAGAGAAAGAGATGTATACATAGTAAGTTTATTATCTTGACAAAGTTAAAAAGATTTGAAATTTATCTGATGTTTATAATATTACTCAGTTGTGTTTTGCTTCTTCGAATAGGATCGGCTTCAACCAGATGGTGAAGGTGTTGCTGAAATTGATGTTTTTGAGCTTAATCGTTTGAGACATTACTTAATGATCGGTTTGCATGTTTGGGATCGGAAGCTCTTATCTCTGAATTCCAATTCTGAGGTCAAACACCGAAGAAGTTATTCAACTGTTGAACATGTCTTTGACCATAGTAATGCAGCCGTTGACCCGGAATCCAATCAAATTGACCTGAAGGAAGAGACCGATGAATCCCCTCGGGATCTTAGCGTCTTCTCTGAGATCTCAGAATCAATCTCTTCTGATCAGTTCAATGAAGGACACACTTCCGCTGCATCATTTCTATCTGACAAGATTGACTCTGCATGGACCGGACCTTTGACCCGGCCAGAGAATCCACATTTTAGAAGGTTGATTTCGTCGCCTGCTCGAGTTTATTCCTTTGATTCTGCCCTGACCCTACAAGAAAGAATAAAAAATCAAGACTCAAGGCAGTATTCACACATGGTCAAAGTCAAAGATAAAGATCCCATTTGCAACATACAAAGGAGCTACTCACAAGCATTCCCCCGTGAAGATCAGAGGTTGGAATTCTTATGGAGGACCAGTCCGACGTTCATTTCCCGAATGTCTTTTATTCCTGATGGGGCCCGTCTGATGATTGGTCAAAACAAGGTGATTGCTGTTTATGAGAATGAGCCCACAAGCATAATATCGTATGCCCTTGCCTCTAAGGAGTATGAAGAATGGTTTACGGATAAGCCACATCTCAATAGAAATCATTCTGTGGCTTCAAAGCTTTCTTGGCAACCTTTTGGCTCCAATGATTTTGATTACATGCAATATGGTAACTATGGTTCAGAAGATCCATCAACTGCCATTGGATCCTTGTTTTCAGATGCCAAAAGTTCCCATCATTTAACAATTTCGTTTGAGGACGAATCAGGACCTGGGGGAAAGGTCAAATTCTCAGTCACGTGTTATTTTGCAAAGCAGTTTGATAATCTTAGAAAGAAATGTTGTCCTAGTGAAGAGGACTACATGCGTTCTTTGAGCCGATGCAGGAGGTGGAGTGCACAAGGAGGAAAAAGCAACGCCGATTTTGCAAAATCGCTAGATGAACGGTTTATAATAAAAGGTGTCACTAAAACCGAGCTAGATTCATTTGAGGAATTCGCACCACAGTATTTCAAATACTTGACTGATTCACTGAACTCCGGAAGTCCAACTTGTCTTGCTAAAATCGTGGGCATTTATCAGGTTGACTTTGACTTTTGATATATTTTTTCACAATCAAATTTGTTGATGCTGTGCTTTGCTGTGTAAGTTAATCCTGATGTTATTGTAATGATAGGTTAATTTGAAGCATTTGAGAGGTGGGAAAGAAGCAAAAACACATGTGTTGGTGATGGAGAATCTGTTTTTCAAGAAAAGTATTTCTAGGGTTTATGATCTCAAGGGGTCTGCAAGGTCACGTTATAACACGAATACGACTGGAACGATGCTAGATACAAACTTACTGGAGGCTTTGCGTACGAATCCAATCTTTCTTGGAAGCAAAGCTAAGAGAAATCTTGAAAGAGCTGTTTGGAACGACACATCTTTCTTGGCGGTAATCATCTTTTGCCCTCTAACCTATAAAACGACCCGTAATAGTCAGTATTCTCGAAGTAGGTACAAAACTCTGATTGCTTGACCTATAAGGCTGTAACACACAGTTTTTTCGCATACATATGTCTGAACTCCCCCGTAGACCCTAGTTATATAGAAATAAAAATCTAATCTTTCTTCACAAACTACACATTATTTAACTCCTTCAAGAAATTGTATAAAATGAATAAAGTTTTAATCTTTTTCAAGGGCCCTTACGTGAAAAGGGTGTATGCACTCGTACTTGTCTTATGTGCATTTAAACTTGTACATTTTCATCTATTTCATGTGCATCTTGTGACATTTTGGTTGTGCAGTCAATTGACGTAATGGATTACTCTTTGTTGGTTGGAGTGGATGAAGCAAGTAAAGAATTGGTTCTCGGGATCATCGACTTCATGAGACAGTATACGTGGGATAAGCAACTCGAGACATGGGTAAAAGCATCCGGGATCCTAGGGGGACCCAAGAACACATCACCGACCATAATTTCTCCGAAACAGTACAAGAGAAGGTTCCGGAAAGCCATGACCAGCTACTTTCTCACGGTACCGGATCAATGGTCGTTATGAAACGAAGGTGTTTCAGTCTTTAGCTTATAAAAGAGGATCTTTTCGTCAATAAAGCGATACTTGAAGATATGGAGATTATAATTGATTGGTTAATTTCGGGTAGAAATTAATTTACCCTTTGATTTTTGTTCTTCTGTATACAATTATAAATCCAATTGGAAAGAAGATGTACATGTGAGTGAGGCTTCTGCCTGGGAATTTCCTTTCACATGAATGAATGAAAATTTGGTGGTCAAGATTCTGGTTTCTTTAGCTTATGATTCAAGTCAAGTAATAATGCGCAAGGTACAAGTCATTACTGCATGACAGCAGGTCATGCCCGTTCACTTGGGGGCAAGTATTAATACACAAAGTACGAGTCATTAATAACCGCACGTGAAATTGTTATAATAATAATATAATAATCGGTCAACTATGTGTTTGTACGAGTGCTCGTACCATTATTACTTTGTGTAATATACAATTAATTATTGCACGAGAGAGTTGAGTCAATAGTACATGTTTCATTACTTGTATAGTTCTTTACTTGTGTGTGTGTGTGTGTAATGTATATATATTATTAAGTAAAACCATTTATTCGTAGCCTTGAAATTAAGTCGCACGTCAACTCTTGTGAAATGTCAAGAATGGTCACGTGGAAATGATTGGTTCATAAATAAAACGGTGGGTGGTTTTGTAGTTAGTGGGTCACGTAAATGAAGTATTTTTCTAGGATAAACAGCGCTCAACGATACCTTTCGTAAGCTTGTAGTGCAAATCTGGATCATACTAAAAAGCATTTGACAGTTGTATTTTCGTGCAAAGTGAAGTTATGTAGGAATATTCAAGTGTCAAGCAAAACATATAACAAGAAAAGGAAGAACCATATTCAGCCGTCAATCAATTGGAACAATCTACGGAGGTGGCATAAATGTAAATAAAGAATTTAAATATGTATGCAAAATCCTGTGAAATCAAGTCAATTACAATATGTGATATGTGTAATGCAAGTTACATATCATCTGGGATTTCTATTCTAGTAAATAGTAACAAATCCTGTCTTCAAAAGGCAACAAGACCTGCACTTAAACAAAGAATACATAGAGTACTTAAATCTATCTATTTGTAATTTTATATAATCCTAAACTTAATTTAATGAATTTTGGAGAGTTGGTTATATATATCTTTCCCCCCTCTGAGACCTAGTTTAAAACCTCTAGATAGGGTTGATCAAGCAAATGTTCTAGGAATTGAAGGTACAAAACCATAAGAAGAAATTAACGAATTTGTGCTAATGTTCTTGATCCTATCCCTTCTGAGGGAATTCGGGTCTACTCCAGCCTTATGAGCTGCAACTACTCCTATAGCTTCCCAATAGTTCGAAACCTTTACCTGCAAAAACAATAATTTATTCCACAAGAATATGATGCATAATACACGCTGTAGAAATCTATTTGTAAAATCGTTATATTTCAACATACCGCGTCAATTCCCAGTTTATCAGGAGTATCATTGAGCACAGTTTCATTCTCTTGCACACATATAATAAGCGGCTGAAATATAATCAGTCATGTTACATAACATCATATCGTTTTATTTTCTTTGAGGGTTTATTGCTTAAAATAGCAAGACACTTGTTTTACCGATTACAGCAACATACTATCAAAATTATCATAAATAGCAACATACTTAAGGTTTATAGCACCGATCATGGCAACCATAAGGTCAATAATGTTGCTATTATTGATGAAAAGTGAAAGTATATTGCTACGATTGAAACTGTAAGTACATTCTTCCTGGTGTGAATTTTCAGAGTACAGTACTATAATCAGTAAAACAGGTAAAATATCTTAATGTTTTAAGCAATTAAACCTTTCTTTAAAGCCAAAGGCAAAATAAGATAGTTGCAGAACAAAGTGAAGAGTGGCAAAAAGGATAAATAATCTGGATAATGAAACAATAATACTAAATTACCTTGGTCTTATTGTTTGCAAATGCAAGAGCGCCATCTCCTCTGCATGCATCTGCTGGGAGAATGACACTATCAACATCACTTGCAACTATGCAACCGTTTTCTTGAAACTCAGACTTATCAGTCAAGTATTGTGGTGCATTAGCTAAGCCAGCAAGCACACATGGCAAGAATGTGTATCCCAACTGTTTATAAGATATTTATAAAAATAAAAAAAATAAAATTAGACGTATGTTATGGGTGCATGTGCGTGTGTCTATATGTATATGTATATAAAGCAACGAGATCAAATTAATTTACTTCTTCAGCAGCAGACTTTGGACATAAAGATTGGGTAAGTGGAGGAGGTGATAGAGCAGGAGCATGTGCACAAGGAATCTTGAAATTCTTTACTACTAAATGGCTTATAATGGCTTCTACTCCTGCAAGTAGATCAATTCCCTGTAAATTGATCAGATGTAGAAAGCATTAGATAGAATATAGACACAAGTTATAACTCATAAGAATAGTTCGGGAAACATAGCCTAGTACAAGTTGAGAGGAGATTAAAGCAAAATTCCTGTGGTACCCAATCATTTATACCTTAAGGGGGTGTTTTTGAATTTGCATCCAGAACTGCTTATCTTATTATTGCAACTTGAAGTCCTAATAATTATTCTTTAATGTCTGGACAAACATATCTTGCTTCGGAGTATCTAAATAGTCAGTTTCTCATTGCAACAATAATAATTATCTTAAAGATAATGCAAATTCACCTACTTAACCCTTCTTTAACCTAATTCGATAGACTTTTACTTCCATTTCTACATTAAAAGATCTCTTTTTCTTATCAGTCCGCTTGTAAATAATCGCAAGCATTTGATTCGCCGAGTATCATAACTTCAAACAACAAAAGTACACCCAAACACTATATTCTACACCCTGTTTTTATTAAAACCGATCATTTGGTTCTGATTATTCAATAAGCACTTTAGAAACACACATCTAAACACCTTGCAATGTTACCTTCCCTTGCCGATAGTCATCCACATCTTCAATATCATCATCTGGAAAACGAGCCACAACAGCAATAGCATTTACCATAGACCGATCACACAATAATTGAACTGCTCTTAATAAAGAACCAGGATGCTTTATCCTTCCTGTTGCCTGCCCGCTCTTTGGATCTACCCACTTCTCCACCTACGCTTCTCAAATTTAGGATATGGATGGATATTTAATTCCTATTTTATTGAAATTTTGAAATTTGTAAACTCTTCTCTTTGTATAAACTAGACATTAGATAATAAAAACAGGGTGTAGAATTGGCAATGATAATATATTAAGAAGCACGGCTACCTCTAAATGATTAGACAATGATAATATATTAAGAAGCACGGCTACCTCTAAAGGTGTGTCAGTGACAGTATACTCAAGAATTGGCAAACCAAGAGAAGCCCGTGTTGCATCAACTACTTGTAGATGACGTATGCGTAGCCCTTCCTCTATTCCCGCATCAAGAACCAATCCTACCTGTTTACATGGCATAATATCCAATGAACATACACATAAGAAACTTTTTTGATGAAATATAACATTTTTAATGGCATAATAAGAAACAAATCAATAGTTTGACATGAAACCTTGTTGTGGTGAACAGGATGTAGTGCCCATAGTCCTTCGGCAAATCTATCAAGAGCATAACCTTCCACATACAAAACATTTGACATTGGCCAGTAAAGCATTGCTGCATTAAGAACCTGAGAATATCAACTTTTTTGTTTAAATTCTTCCAACATTCAGAAAATGTTGAAGTAATCCCGAATGGTATCTGAAATTATGAAACATTTAATATCTAGGGGTTGGAGTTAGGGGATAACTTGAATTCAAGCTGCAGTTTGGATCAATAAATGACATTATTACGGTTAGAAAAAAGAAATACAGAGAATAAACGAACATAGACATACATTGGGATGAGAGATAACGCAATCGGCGACAGAAGCTAGGGTTCGAGCAACGGGTAAAGCATCACCGGCGTAACCTCCAATCGAAGCACCGACTCCTGTGGGAACAATCAAAACGCTGGTGTACGGTCTCTTCCACTGCAATGAAATCGAATATATGTAACAAAAGCATGCCAAATTCATATAAGAATTCAAATTGAGAGCGTATTTAAACAAGCTTAAACTGACCTTGTTCGACAGATGCGAATTCGAACATGATACTTGAAATTTTCTGTGTTTGGAACTGTTGAGTGCTTCAAACCGGAGGGGAATTTTCCGGCCATAGTTGGTGGAGAAGATTGAAGTGTGGCATAAAAGTGACATTGTTGCCGGCGTGAGACGACCCCGGCTACAGAGAAGATATCACAGGGCGTATTTACGCCTTTCAGTTGCAGAAACTTTAGGATTGGGGTGAGTTACAGTTTCACTACTCGTACTTTGACTTTAGAACAGTTCAACCCCCTTCTATAAAATAATAAGCATTAAGGGGCTGTTTGTTAAAACAGAATAATTAAGCGTTGAATTAATCTGTGACCTGAATAATTCAACGGCTCTGAATAAATCTGTCTTTGAATGTGACATGCTGTTTGATTAAGGTTCTGAATGAACAATCTGAATGATGCAAATTATCATTTTAACCTTAATAGTGATATATTATATTATAATATTATAAGATATGATTGTTTAACAAGACAAAGTGTGAAAAAAGGAGTATCAGGGTAAAAATACTTTATGCTTAATGATTCAGAATGCACTTTAAGGTAGAATGATTCAGCAGCATTATGCTTAATCTTCAGCATAGTCTTCATTCAGAAGCAGCAATCAAACATGCTGAATGTTGAATGATTCGGCATTCAACGCTGGATGGTTCCATTAAGCAGCAAACAAACAACCCATAAATCATTCAAAATTCATTATAATTCAAATTCTTTCTATGAAATTAGTTCTTGATACGTTTGATAAGAATTTCAAATAAACATCTAAATGATGAGAATTGTTATTTTAATCTTAATGATGATTTGTTATAAAATAAAGTATGGTTGATTAATAAGTCACCGTATACAAGAAGTGTATGTCATGTTATAAAAGGTTAGGTGTTCTTATGGAGGTGTTTTTTAGGTGTAATAGTTTAGTAATATTTTTGCATTTCATTTGGCATGTTCTTTATTAAAAGACAAGAACAAACGTATTCAAGCAAACTTTAATAACTACTTAAAATTGTTCTTAAGAGAGGTCGGAGTGAGTGATAGAACCGGCGTGGAAACACCCCCACCATGCTATGGTGGGATCTGGGAAGAGAAACCACACCATGGCGGTGTGGTCACCTGTTGGCATGGTATCTGCCGCGCAGCTTCGGTGATGTGGAAGGAGAATTGAATGGCTTTTTCCTTTTTTTTTATCAAACCACACCATGAATTAGAGGAAGAAGAAGTTTCAAGTTAGCAACACCGCTAATATTTTGTCAACATTAGATTTGTTGCTCGGTGATCCACCGGTGTATGACATGGCGGTTTCACACCGTCATAACTATCCGCCTCCAATTGAAATTAATTTGTTAAAGGAAGAACCACCGGAGGACATCTAGAAGCCGCCATACCAAGGTGGAGGGTCATAGGCGGAGAATCCGTATGCCGGCTATGAGTCTCCAATTGACCTAAAAATTAGGTCATTAATGAGACAGATAGTTTTTTACAATGAAATTTATTTTATAAGTCTAATTTTATTTCCTAATATTTTTAAAATTTTTATTTTAAGTTTATTAAGTATTATTAAATTTGATGTGAAATTAATAAATAAGGTGGGTTTCAAAATTTGATGCGGTGGAAGTAATCACTACGGGTTTAAGTGGTGGGTTGAGTGATAGGAGAAAAAAACTGACGTAGCAATATAGTAGGTGTGATAAGGGTAACCACTGCTAACACTTTAAAGATTTGACCTATCGACGGTTTTTTATAGTCTGGTTTATTAAACACATTACACATGGATAGCCCAAGCCAACTCAAGATTGATTTTATAAGATGACTTCTTCGACTTATTAGGCAAAACTGGAGTGTCGTAACGATTTTACTTTTAACTTTACATAATTACATATTTTCTTACTATGTATATCAATCTTAAAACTTCAATTTTTATATATTTAACTTTTAAAACTTGATGTATTGAACATGTTATAAAAATAAGCCAAAATTAATAAATTATATTAGTTGGCAGTTACTTGATTAACAGGTTTCCAGATACATAAAGTGCTTAGTAACACAAATAAAAGTTTAATAAGCAATAAATGGATCAAGCCTTATTAAACTACTAAGTTCGACTTGGTTAAGAAAAGATCCATAAAAAACATCCTCAATTACATCAAACAACATCTTTTATAGTAAATACTAAAGATCCATATAAGCTCACATGATTGAACAAGTGCTTGTGTTGTCATCAGTCAACATGTTGCCATCACTATCTCCACCACCATTGCTACCAGTGTAGTAGTAGCCATCGTTGTATGGGTAAGGGTCAGGATTGTAATTGTTGTAGTAGTAGTAGCCAGTGGTTGGTGGCATCATAGGAGACCTCTGATACATTGCTTGCCTGTTCTGCAGGTTCATCATCAATGATGCAGCTGCACCTGAGTGGTTGTACTCCTGCTGCTGCTGGTTGTACCCTAACCCATTCATGTTCATCATCATATGTTGACCACCAGTAGCCAAGTCAAACCCTCCAAGATTACCATCACCACCACCTCCAATACCGTTCATTATGGAGCTTAAGTCATTTCTTTTGTCCTCATTCAAATTCTCGAAGTTACCTTTTTGCCCTCCCACATTCTGACCTTTCTTCCCACTTCCATTGTTGGGTTGACTTTTGGTTTTAGAATTTTTTGGATTATTTGCAGAAACTGCAGCAGCTGCTTCCTGTTGTTTCTGCCTCAAAATCCCTAACTGATTTGTTTTTCCTCTAAGAAACCTCAGATCCTCATCATCTTCAAAAGAATCATCATCATCCCCTCCAGAGGTCAAAGGCTGAACCTTTTGCTGCTTATTCAATGATTCAAGGCCTTTGATGAAATTTTCTTTCTGGGTTTTGTTTTTCTTGTCATCTTTCATACACAAACCCTTCTGATTTTGCTGATTTTGACTTTGACTTTGGTTGGTGTTTGACTTGTTCGACCAAATCTCAGCATGTTTCCCAGCTCTCGCAAGTTTCTTTATCAAAGTTGCAGAGTCTACACCTCCTGAAACTGTCACCTTCTGTTGCTCTGCATCTATGCTCACTTGGTATACACCTGCATAATTTACAACTAGTGCTATGGAAACTTGTTCATTACCAAATCCATGAAAACTTGCATCAAATTACCTCCACAAGAATGGAATAGTTTTTTTTAGAGCTGACACGACCAAATCAAGACTTTAACTATGACTTGTACATCATGCATTGAGAGATGTACGTTTCAGGGGGCTTGACCAAGCATTACATTACAAGAACATCCCATATATTTGCATAAATTTTCAATCTTTAACAAAACCCAATTTCACTTTCTACAAGAAAAGAGTAACGCAAGGTAATTCCTTTACTCAGAGCTGAATTACCAAATCTATAGCAAATATGATACCATTATTCGCACATTATGTAAAAAAGAGTTGTATATCTCTCTGGATTCACAAATTTCAGCTCTGAAAAAGGTCTCGGCCATGCATTATTTCACAAAAGATACCACATTTTGCATAAATTTATAAAAACACACATCACATTTTGCTAAATATATCACTGCATACACAAGCTAAGAGAAAGAGGAAACCACCTTCAATTCTCTGAAGTATTTTCTTGACTTTCTGCTTGCAACCTTCACAGTGCAGGTGCACTCTCAGAGTGCATGTCTGTGGATAACAAGGGAAATTTTTTTAAAAAAGTAAAAAAATAAGCAAACTAGAAAACATAACAATAATTCAAGACTGTGAAGAATTAAGAAGGAAAGCACTGAAAAAAGTTAAATGAAAAAGAAGAAGGAAAGAGGAATGGACCTGGATCTTGAGAAGCTTAAAATCTTCATCTTTAGCCATTTCCTAAGGGCTGCTTTGGACTTCCAGAATGGCAAAAAGATGGATTCAAGAAAGCTAATGTAAAGCACTGTGATTTGACTGGAGGGGTAAAAGTGGTAATTCGGAAAAATATTATTTTTTTATTACTACAATTCTGACTGGTTTTACAAGATTTATGAGAAAAAAAAAACAAATTTCAAAAGTTTTCCTTGGAAGTGAAAGAAAAAGAGAATTTAATTTGTCAATTTCCAAAACAGTTCCTTTCTCTACTTCTTGAGCTATGAATAGTGAACTACTCAAAAGTACTTTAAAATAAGCAAAAGAAAGGCACTAGTGGTTTTCTTTAGTTAACCGCGTTTCTCAAGGCTACAATTTTTTTAATGGGTGTTTTTAAGTACACCTTTTGTTATTAAATTATTTTTTAAATATTTATAGTTTTAAGATATATCACATTTGTTATTTCATATTAGTTCATCCGTAAAGCCATTCTCCTTCCCAAATTAACTCAAATGTCACATCATTGTCATATCAGTTTTTTTTACTTTTTCCTTCCCAACCCAAATCAACCCAAAACCCAAGTAGCACATTTCCCAAATCAACCCAAACAACCCAAATATTTTTCTCTCTCCTCACTCACACTAAAAAACCAAAAAAAAAATGAAAAAAAAGAAAAATGAAAAAGACTGACAATTCTCTTCGGTTTGGCGGACCCGAAATGATAAAGAAGAGGTGGAACCCGATACCCCCGTAGGGGTGTTCTCTTTAAACCCGATGGAACCCAAATCAACCCGAAATCATTCTGGAGAGGCTTTACTAAAGGCCTTAGACCACCAGCATCCAACCCATGTTACCCAACTTACCCCACTGCCACATCAGCATCCACATCATCTTTCACC
>JAUEJL010143225.1:0-10688 GCA_032274825.1 Drosophyllum lusitanicum | reverse complement strand
GTTTCGTAACAAGACATTGATTTTGTACCTCAAAACATTGTAGGTTTAATTGTGGTTTTTATTTTAAATTGTTAGAGGTTGTTTAGAATATGTTTCTTTTAAACAAGTTTATAATTTGTTTGATTGTGTTAAGGAAGTCATTTTGGTAATTTATGTAATAAAAAGTGATAAAATTGTATTGAAATAACAATTAAAGACAAGAAAAAAGAAAAAAAAGAAAAAACAACTAAAAACTAGGCGCTGAAAAATTAAAAAAGTGAAAAAATACTGGTTTTATACATAGTTTTGCTAGTATACTAGTTTGGTAAATAGTTTTAAAAACATACTAGTTTGGTAAATAAGTTTTTCAGAAATACCATTTTGGTCAAAAAAAACTCAATTTATATGGGGCTCACAAAAATTACTGGGCCTGATTCAAAATACTACTGGATTCTGCAACTACTAATGAGTTTTGTAATGGACTTGATTATTTGAGCCCTCTAACTTGTACAGAGATATCATAAAACTGATAGATAAACGAATTAGGTGTTATTTGTTTTTGAAAACATAAATGTCTCATGTCTTCACAAGAAGATTTTGTTAGTGTGTATATATATTTGTATGTATTTCTCATTAGTGGGTATTGTTAAGGCCCTTGTATACGTGGCCCTTGGCCCAATATCTTTGTATTATATATTTGGTAGATTAATGAGAATGGGGACAGATTTGATTCATTATAATATGGTATCAGAGATTCCTATTATTCTCTGATTCCTATTAAGTCTGAGAAGGTCTGTAAGAAAAAAGATGTAGTTTTTAGCTTTTCAAAATAAGCAAAAATAAGACATAACAAGGTCTTATGTTTGCGAAAAAACAAACAACCTTATTAGAAACGCCTGCGTGCGCGCAGATGTTTCTTTGAAAAAACAAACAAGCTTATCAGAAACGTCTGCGCCCCCGCAGACGCTTTTTTAAAATAAGACATTATTTTAAAAAACAAACAAAGCCACGTAAACTGCTTTTCAAGTGCTTTGTGGGGGTCTTGATGTGGTTTTCGATAATGGACTATTTTATGAGGTTTTGTTTTGTATCGTGTTTTTTGGTGCTTCATATTTCTAGCTCCTTGATATATTTTTTTAATGAAACTTACCATTACCATATATGGTTAAGAAAACATTGCAAATATGATACTTTTCATCCTTATGCTCATAATATACATGTAGTCATTTGAGCTATTTATTCAGCTTCAGTATTTGTCAAAAGACATCTTCAATGCTTTTCTCAAACAATGGCTCGATCACGGGAACTAAAATATCCAGGGACATTATCAAAATCTTGATTTCATATGCTAACGAATAATTGTAATCGGATGTGTTAAATAATGGGAAATATTGTTTGATATCAGAGACAAAATACGTAAAATATTGTTTAATTGAAAATTACAAAGTAAAATTACAGTAAATAATAATTTAGAAAGGAAACTCTTACTAAACCATAATGGCTAAAAGGGCCTAAGAGAGAGCGGTGTGGCTCTAAAGGGTGGGGAAAGGGTGAAAGTGTGCGCAGTACTCGAACAATATTCCCACATCACAGCGCTATGGGGATAGTCTTGGGGGGTGGCAGCCACATGCAGGGGGTGAGAAGGTGGTGAGGTGCACATTTTTTTTCTTGTTTTTTTACCTTTTTCCTAGTAAATCTCATATATGCCTTCCATCGTCGTGACGCATATAACGAGCTTATTTACTTTTTTCAACTAATTATATACACATCAAAATTAATTTTGTGTGGGTTTAATGATGACAGTAAGACCATCAACATCCAATCCATAGTTACCCTATCAAATCCACTGTCACATCAACATCCACATTATCTCCCACCTCCAACCCTCTCTAACCCACAAACCCTCACATCTAACCCTATTCAACTCCACATCAAATATTAATAAAAAAAATATATTAAATAAGAGAGAGAAAGATAAAAGAAAAAAAGGACCCGCTGCTGGTCCGTGAACCAGCCAACCAGCCTCAACTCTATGAGGCATTATGGTGTTCCAGCGCTGGTTGGGAGCCAACCAGCTCGGGTTGGTGCTCCAACGCGGTTGGTCTAATATCAATCACTATTACATAGTGTTCATCATAGGTTAATAATGCAAATATGATAGTCTGTTAGTACGTCAAATATCAAACACACGCTCCGGTAGCCATAAGCGTGTTCAAAATAATCTGAATCCAAATATCCGTTAAGAATATCCGACAATCCTATCCAAAGTTATCCGAAATTCTAATATCTGAATTTTCGGATTCGGATAATAATTTTTTAAAATTTCGGATATCCAAAAAGTATTTTTATTTTCTTAACATAAATAGCTTTTTGTGCAAGTATTTTTCATTTTGAATCGTGTTTGAGCTATTTTTTGATGATTAAAGTTTGAACTATGGTTATTTAGTAATTATTTTAAAAAATTATATGAATATGTATTACTTTTAAATTATTGGATATTTCGGGTATCATATATTTGAAACCAGATTTCTGAAGTTTCAGATACCAAAAATCACCGCTACGAATTTTGTATATCCGGTTTTAAATACCTCTACTAGTGGGGCTACTTGAAAAATGATTGGCTGCTGGATATATCGCGCGCACAATGATACATGCTCACTAGCAAAGATGATGAACACTAGAGAAGAAGTAAAAGAAGGTCAAGGTGTTTAGACTAAATAGCCGGCATGGGGGCTTTACGGGGGAACCTTGGCGACGGAAAATGGTTTCTTTTATGTCTGTGATTAATTCATCCACAGACATGTCTCCAGTCATATGCAACTCCATAAACTCTCTTTTAATACGAGCTATCTCAAAAGTATTGCAATATTGTTCACATAGTTTCTCCTGAAACTGCTCCCAAGTCACATTGTCTTGCTGTTGTTTAGAAAAATGACTGGTAAGGGAATCCCACCATACCATAGCATCTCCTTTAAGCATACGAGTCGCAAAACAAACTCTCAATTCATTCTCACAATTGCACGCATCCAAAGCCTTTACCATTTCTCGCAACCAATTCAAAGTTATGTTAGGGTCTGTGCTTCCATAATACTCCGAAGGTTTACAATCCAAGAATTGCTTATACGAACATGGTGGTTTGAATCCTAGATACGCAAAAGGATAAGCTCCTTGAGTAGTAAAAGGATGAAAGATCGGTTGTTGTGTCACTTGTGATACTGAAGAAAACGGAATCGTAACTGGCACAGTCGTAGCTTGAGTTGTAATAGATGTAGGAATCTGAATTCGTTCATTCTGAATAATCCTCTCTCGTTCCATGCTACACATAGCATCTCTAAGTTCCCGAAGTTCACTTTCCAACTTGAAAATATATTCACTCTGATCCGTTCCAGGTTCACAACCTGAAGTACCCGCTTGACCTGTTAAATTCAAAACATCAACCGTTGAAGTTTCAGCCACTTCTGGGACCACAGGAGTGTCAGCAGGTTTTATGTGAATATGAAAAGAATAATTATTAAAGGTTCACAACCACTTGCATACAAATATATAATGAAGAGATTATGAAAGTTGATTGTATTATTTTTTAAAATAAAAATATCATTATATTGGGTAGTAACCAAGACAAAATCTATTTTATTTTCGTATAATTTACCCTAAAATAATTAATGCAAGTTTTATGTGAATATGAAAAGAATAATTATTAAACAATAGATAATTACTAAAGTAATAGATAATTACAAAATAGATTTATTAAAATAATTAATTCGGAGGATGACATGTGCATCTTAATATCCTAAATATAATATTAGTGTTAACTTACATTAAATGTATCTTTATTTTAAATTTAACAAATAAATTAAACGTTAATTTATGAATTAATCTTATGAACGACGCCGCACCGAGAGGATTTACTATTAAATCAATTAAATAGAATAAAATAACACCTAACAATTTAACATAGATGCTCTTACATACACATACCTGATACCTCTGAAATTAATTAAATATTTAATTGACTAAAACACCTTTCATATAAGCCATCTATGTTTGCAACAATACCTAAATTAAATGTTTTTGACAGCATACCTCATTTTCCTTAATTTTAAAGTAGATAGTATCCTGACTACAAATCGGTTCCATGCATTAATTTCTAAGGATAATAGTTATTAAGTTTGAAATTAGAAATTGGTTTAATAAGTATATTAGTATTAATTATATATTTAATAGGTTGTAACAACCATCACTTATGTATAATTTTCCGAATATTTCAACATTTAAAAATATATATTTAAAATATCTAAATATTTAACTTTGGTTACAATAATTAATTAAAGACGGATAATTGAAAAAAAAGGTAATTTAAAAAAATGGATAATTAGAAAATATTCCTATCACGTAAAATTCATATAAAGAATTTAAAAATAATAAATTGGATGATGTTTAAAAAATTGATAATTAAAATATTTAATTAAAAATATTTTAAAAATTAATAAAGATTAAATACCGACATAAAAAATTAATAAAGAAGCCTGTAACTATTTCAGAAAATCAACTACGTGTACATAAAGCCATATATTGTCGTAATACGTTATTTTCTAGGTCAGTGAGGTGTAACGGAAGGATGAGAATTTAATCAACATATATGCATGCATATATGATCGCCACTACAGTGACGTACGTACGTTTTTATAAATATGGACATTAATTTAATTAATTTAATTATTAATTTAAGATGTGGTGGCCGGGGATATGATATTAACACTAGATGATAGATTCGGTACGAAGATGGCACAACCAGGAATTTAGTGATCCACATCATAAATTAATTAAATTCCTTTGATCGATAATTCAAAATTATATCTTGAATTAATAGTATTAAGAAAAATGTATGTTGCAAATGAAAAGATCTATATATAATATAAGACATTTATTATATATATAACTTATCAAAGAATTTAGGGTGCTCCATCATAAATATATGACGACCCATTTTCTAGTAGTAGCTAGCCAAGTCAGTCGCTCGTATATATATGTCGAGTGCTCTAGCTAGAAACACGTACTATGGTTTGGATTAGTCGGGTTCGGGTATTAATTTTTTACGCTCCTAGATAGTTTTGACTGTGCGTACGCGTAAAACCCGTAGCAAGTTGATCATCAAGGACAGATTCCGTAATGATTTTCGGCAGGTAGATATAATATTACAGATTGAATGTGATGCCTCAATGTTGTTTAATTAATTAGGATACATATATAGATGTGGGCATATGATATGATAAGATCCCAGTGAAGAAAATAAAGGCATATGTTCCAAGATTACGAGTCTGGTCATGTGCTTTATGTATTGCATCACTTAAGAAAACCATTGATATCATCTTTTTTCTTTTTTCCGTAATATATGGATCAAGTTGATGATTTTAAATTCCATCAAAGCATTATTCCTATAATATTATATATATATATATTCACTTGTCCAAATTTGTTATTAAATTGGTAAATTTCAACCGTTCATTTGACTAGCTATATATATATATATATATATATTTCACAACAACAATATATATTTATTCTTTTTTATTTATCTTGTTCTTCTAATTTTGTTTTGGGGTATAATGCTATTTATGATGTCGCATGGACTGGTTTCTCCAAAAATAATTTCAAGAAACGTACACAGAATAAATACTCATACCTTATCTTAGATAAATGAGAATAAATTACGTATCCAGAAATTAAAAAAAGAAAGAAAAAGAATTACCATTAGGGGAGGACCGACTATTTACGTTCTACTCCTAATTATATTCAGGGCCATCTTAAGGGTCGGGCTACTCGGGTAACCGTCCAAGGCCCATGGCTAGATGGGGCCCATGATCAGTATAGTGTGTGTATATATATATATATGTGTGTGTGCGTGCTTGCGCATGCGCGCGTGTGTGTATATAACCAAGTTATTGAGCCTAAATATACAGACAAATAGGGAAAAAAGGCCCAACATCTGAAACATAGACTTAAAAATTAAAATATCAATCGGCTTGGAAAACACATAATGAGAGTCCTTCACTCTTTCCGAAATGAAGGCTTCAAAGTTTAATTATTCAAACTCTAACAAAACAGGCATAAAGTTTTTTTTATCTATGATTTCTTGTTTGGGTTATTGATTATTGATTATTAGTTAATTAATTTGATTTGAGTTACTTAAAATCATTTACTTACCTGAGTCACTTGTTAATTGGAGCCCATTTTTATCACACTCTTAAAATTTAATCATTTGATATCAAATGATCAATTATCAAATTTGTTGGTGTGACTTATTAGAAATTTTGAAACACTTGAAAATTAGCTGAATATTATTGATAAATTGGTTAATTCGATTGTTAATTAGTTTAGTAGTTATTTAGTTTATTAAATAAATTGATTACTTGAATAACTTGATATCAAGTTAATTGGTGTGTTTAATTGCATAGTTGAATTACTAAATATCAAGTTAATTCGATTGTTTACTCAAATACCTGAATCAATTTATAATTAATTAATAAATCAAAATTTCTAAAATGTATTTGTCATGTAGTAAAAAAAAAAAGAAAAATTTGAAAACTTAAAACGATCTCAGACAAACTGAATGGATAAATCAAAAAAGAATTTGAAAACCTTAACAATTGTAGTTTCTTATTCAACGTTTCATATATTTTAGTTTTTTTTTTGTATTTTTAGTGTTTTTAGGGTCCATTTTTTAGTTTTGCCCCAGCCCCGAAAATGTTTGAGACAACCATGATTATATTTATGCAAACTACTAAATTATATTTATGGGTCCAGTCTTTGAACTGTGTATAACTTAATTCAAACAAAAATTGATCATGATCGTTGTTTTTATAGTACAACTTATTTGAATGTTATTTTTATAAATTTAGATCATAAAAAGGACAAAAAGGTTAGCAGGTAAAGGGATGCTGACCCATTTTTACACATCAACACAATACTTGTTTAGACCTGTTAAAGAATGTGGTAATTAGCCACCCCTTGAAAACTCTTTGGGTAACATTTATTTTTGCAATGTAAATATCATTTAATGGCCTGTCAAGTAGAGTATTTGTCTCTTATAACGGAGGTCCAGAGTTCTAGTTGTAGTGGGGTTTCAATTAGGGATGATCGTGAGATGTTTCTGAAACATCCACAGGAAACACCCTTCGTTTATTTATTTTGCAACGATGGAACAAGTTTATAATCATATAAGTAATTAATATGTTACATCTAGAACCTGTTCAAAACTTCAAGTACTGAAGTACCCACAACCATTGGTTCTAATCTATTACAGATTCGGATAATGACGAACGCATAAAACTAAACTAAACCAACAATAAATCAGATTAACAAAATATTCGAACTCACTTTGTGCAACCAAATCTGAAGCTTGACACCTTGTAGCATATTTTCAATCAAAACCATACTGTTGTGCCTTTTCCTTCATGGCCTAAATCAGACTTTGGCCAGCACACAAAACTCATGTATACTTCACCACATATGTAAAAAGTAAGAAACTGTAAACTGATGACAATGGCTTCTACCAGTTCCCTTATAAATTGACTCTAACTTTATACAAATCCATAGGGCAGTTGAGAGGCCTAAAACAAGTTTTAATAACCAGAGCTAGGGATGGCAAAAAAAACCGAAACCGATGGGGAAACCGAAAACCGGCATAAACAGGGCGGGGATAGGGAAACCCGATTGTTTAAACGGGGATGGGGACGGGGACGGGTTTGATGATCTCCACCCCGATTACCCGACATACCCGATTATAATTTAATATTAATTATATATATATATATATATATATATATATATACATATATATATATGAATATACATAAAATTAATTTTAAATATAAAATATACAAATCTTTATACACTTTCACACAACTTAATTTTAATCGTTGTCTTTATTTGAATTATTTGGTTTTGATATTTTGGATGCATTAAAATTCTGTAAGACTTTAATTTCGGTTCAGATATATTTGTATTCGATAATGTCGTGTAATTTAGTATAACTGTTTTCTAAAACTCGTGGTAAAATCTTAATGGTGACGATCCTCGTAGTGAAAAATCATAGTTTTAGTTAACGGGTATCTCTGCGATGAAAATTACCTATATAATCACATATTTATATTAAACGGGGATACCCGTTTTCCCGCGGTTTTCCCCGGTTACCTGACGGGGATTCCCCGTTTAAATCTCCACGGTTTTTTAAGCGGGGACAGGTGGAGGGAGACTAATCCCCGCCCTAAACTCGCCCCGTTGACATTCCTACTAACCGACCTGTAATTTGAATCTAAAATGTTATCCAAGTGATCATATGATAAATATTGCTTAAAGTTTCTTAACTAATATTGTTGAAGCGTTTCAGTTTATGGTCAAAGACTTATAGTGTTAAAACCCAAGTTTCTTAACACAAATGTGATGGATATGCTTATATGTTGTTGGTAAAGGATAAATAATAAATAATAATGTAAAAGTAGATTTATAGATAGTCAGTCTATAATGAGATCTAACCAATTAGAGGTTGAGTTACTTAGTGGATCCACATTCATATAATTTTAAGGTTATTCCATTCATGATGTTGATTTCCACTCACCAGAATATTCATTATTAATTATTGTGGCTTTATTTTCATTCACTGTTATAAGAAGAGAGATAATTTGTACACAATAAAACGTTATTCTATACAACAATAATAACATTTTTGTTCTTATAAATTTGTAAACTATTATTTTTATTCACATATTTAAGGACATTATTGTCCAAACAGTTACATTTTGTTGTACATAACAAAAATTTATTGTGTACAAATCATCTCTTATAAGAATGTCAACATCATAACCAACGACTTATTGCTTTTTTACCTTTTCTAAATATATATAAAATAAAATACTATATACTTAAAGTTTTACCATCCATACCCACTAAACCACCTAATTAATTAATTCATAGTGGTATACTATATATAGAATATTAGGTAGTTAATTAATTAACATATCCAGTTTATGGTGAAATTAAACTAGATCCACAAAATTAAATAAACTGATTTTATAGTTAGTGAGTGGGTATGAGAGGAGAGCTGGTAGTTATTGGTTATAGTCGTTCTTTCAAGGATAGTATGACGTCTAACTAGTATTGTGTACAAATCACATGTTTTAAAAAAGAGTACATGGATAGTATGAAGCTTAAACTACTGTTTTTTCTTCTAAAAATAAGTTTTTAGTGAAAACATGAAAGGTGTATTTAGTACGTGGTTTTTTAAAGCTAGTAATGTTTAATTTGTTTTCGAAGAAAAACTACAAGTCTTATTAAAGAGTTAGATGTTTTTCTTTAAATAATTAAAAAGCTCCAAATAAACCAAGGACGAGTACTCATTGAAGTAGCTTTAAACAATAAAAACTAGCAACGTTTTTTCTATATTAAAATGCCAAATATTATTTTTTTAATTGTTTAACAATTCCTTTAATTTACTATTTTTTTAAATTTGTTTTTTTATCATCTTACGGCTATTCATCAATTCCGGTAATAACTATTCTGCCAAACATATATATACAAATATAAGCTCTAACTTTCTGCTATAGCTACCAAATAATTCTACCAAACACATCCCATTTAGATAGCAAAGTTTCAACTTTTATTTTGTTAAAAAAGTTCCTTAAAAAACAAGCTAAAGTATTAAATATTTATGTATGTGTTATTCATGTCATTTTTAATTTTTTTTTTTTTTGATATGGCTACAGCTACTTTTACTAAAAACTCATGTGTGCTTAAAAGCTTTAACTGATTCGATCAATTCAAAACTGAGTTTTTGACTAAAATAGTGTTATTAGAAAAATTATTTACTAATCTAGTGTACTTTTAAAAATATTTACCAAACTAGTATGGTAGTTAAAATATTTACCAAAATAGTATTTTTTTTTTCATTTTTTAAACTTACAACTTACTTTTTTTTACCAATTTTTTGTAACTTTCAGCTTTTTTTTTTTTACTTTTAGTTTTTTTTTCATTTTTACCAATCTTTTTTTACAAAACACCATTTTATATAAATTATTAAACTATTTTAATACAATTTTTTATGTTTTTCACACGAATTATATAACCATTTTAAACACCAATTTATAGAATCTTAAATTAAAACTACAAATCACACATACAATATTTGTTACAAATAAAAAGAATCACACGTTTGTTACAAATAAAAAACTCCAACAATTGTTTAATTGTTGTTACATATAAACGAAACAAACAATGTAACGTCCCAAATTTTTTTTTTTTTTTTGCAAGACACACATGGATATAACATCATTTCATATCAGAGTAAATGCGGAAGTATCAAAAGACATTACGAGTTAATTACAAAATCCCAAATTTAAATCTACATCAGTTCAACTGGAATAAGTTTTAAAAACAAGTTGGAATTCTCCTGACTGCGAGCTGTCGTCACTGTCCTGGAGCTCTACCATGGTCCCGACCTGAAAGATAGTAAATTAACAACGGTAAGCGCGAAGCTTAGTGAGTAAGTTACTGCAACCTACGACAATTCACAATAATCACAATCATGCACTTTCTACCCGCCACCAATGTGGTCGGTCATATCTACCCGATGCCAAGGCATACGGTCATGCTACCCGCCGCTGCAGCGGACGGTCATAACTACCCGCTGCCGAAGCAGACGGTCATACTACCCG
>JAUEJL010143214.1:0-10689 GCA_032274825.1 Drosophyllum lusitanicum | reverse complement strand
GGTTTATGGTCGTGAGATTGACTGTTGTAACACCAAAAGACTTGAGGCGTATTCAATGTTTAAGTTATGGTTAAAATATTACTGTATTTTGTTGAAATTCTTAAAGAAAATTTCAATGCTTCCGCAACTAAGTTAAAGAGATTTGTATAAACTACGTGTTAAATTTGTACTGAAAATCAGGGTGTTACATTTAAGGTGTGGAGGAACCCAAAACCCCTAATATCTAAATCCCAACAATCCAAATCCTTAACATCCAAAAAGGACCTGCTATTCCTGAACCTGAACCAGCATTCCCTGAAACCTTCACTGAGAAATACAGAGGGAAAAGGCCTATATCTGAGCAGGAAGAGGAGAAGGAGCAGCCTTTGATCAACATTCATAAGGCGTTTGCAACTGTAAAGCGAGAACTTCTGGAGATTCCCCCCCCCCACCACTCAAGGCCAGTTTAACATTGCTCCGTCAGACCTGGTCAACCTACATCAGCAAGAGGCAAAATGAAAAGGAAGAGAGGAAAGTGAGTGGAAGATACCCGAATCATACCATGGAGGAGCTAAACCTCTGCCAACTCACAAGAGAATCTTAGTTGAAAGGCCAACCATTGAAAACATTAGGCCTAGGGAAGCCCAATCAAAGCCCCACCCTCGCTGGCCAACCGAGTTGTTTACGGAACCCTACCTTGAGTAAAGGATCCCGTAAATCTTCTCAGAACTACTAACGGAGGTAGATGATATTTATATGCTCAACTCCACTGAACATGAAAGAGCCGTCAGGTTTGCCGTTATGTTCCATGATAGTCCGAAAGAGAAAGTAGCTTCCAAGCATCCAATCGCTAATATCGACCTAGTATAGCAATGCAACTTCCTCAACTACCAAATGGATCACTTCCATGTAACCAGGGCAGACGGGAAGAGGTATAGCTTCCATGAAGTTCAATTGAAGCATCTACGTTTGGACGACATCACCCATCTCAAGAACGAACTCGCGTGCAAAACTAAAAAGAGTAGGGAGAAGAAATGGGGCTTAGTCATCATAAGGGACTTCATGAGAAAAAGAATCACCCTTAGTCGACTTCATGACTTGCAGTTGGGAGCTGAGGTAGACCTTGAAAAGATTAATGTTTTAAAGCAAATCAGCAACGCTCCAAATTGAACCAACTCAGAAAATATACAGTCATTGAAGATCATGATGATGACTTTGAAGGCGCGGAAGGTATTGTAATATCAACACAAATAGGTGACAAAGCCTTCCTAATATTCTTAGAGCTAAATGTCTATTCTCATGGTACTTTCCAAAGATGCATCACAAAGTACCGCAGAACTTGCTATAGAAACAGAAATATTCAAGATCAAGATATTCTTGTTAAGTTGGCCAGGGTGGCTGATCTCCTCGAGGCCAAGCAGCTCGTCATGGGGTTCACCTATACTTTCTGTGAAGAAAAAAGATGGGTTCTTCAGAATGTGCATAGGCTATAGACAGTTGAATAAACTTACAATGAAGAACCGATACCCAGTACTGAGGATTGATGAATTATTTGATCAGTTGCAAGGGGCTGCATGGTTTCCGAAGATAGACCTACGGTTGGGATATGATCAATTGAAGGTTCGGGAGAAACACATCACGACGACAGCCTTAAAAACACGTTACGGTCACTACAAGTTCGTAGTCATGCCACTCAAGTTTACAAACATGCCAGTGGCATTCATGGACTTAATGGATAGACTGTGCAGACCAATGCTAGACAAGTTGGTAATCGTATTTAATGATGACATCGTAATCTACTCAAAGACTTGGGAAGAACACAACAGACATTTATGACAAGTACTAGAGTCACTGAAATGGGAAAACATGTACGTGAACTTTTCTAAATACGAATCTTAATACAAGAAATATAGTTTCCTAGACACCTCGTAAAAAAGATGGAATAAAGGTGGATCCTACGAAGATAGAAGTTGTTCTGAAATGGGAACGGCCTAAAAACCTAACAGAGATTACAAGTTTTCTAGGTCTAGAGGATTATTACAGGAGGTTCATACAGGATTTTTCAAAGATTGTGGTGCCACTAACAAAGCTAACTAAGAAGGACAAAAAGATCGCTTCGGGTGCTGACCAGCAACAGGCATTTGAGACCCTCAGGAATAAATTGTGTGAAGCCCAGGTGTTAACTTTACTAGAGGGGATGGATGACCCGGTGGTATACTATGATGCTTTGCATTGTGGTTTGGGGAGTGTATTAATGAAGAGGGGAAAAGTCATTGCATACGCTTTAAAACATCTGAAACGACACGAAAGAAATTACCCGATGTAAGAAATGGAGTTAGTAGTTGTGGTTTTTTGTCTAATCATATGGAGGCATAATCTATATGGGGTAAAGTGCACCATCTACACAGACCATAAGAGTTTAAAGTATTTCGTGGAAAAGAAGAATTTGAATATGAAACGGCAGAAATCTACTGACACGCTACTGGCGAATTTGGGTGCCGAGTATGGGAAACACTATAACGACTCTACTAGACGAGGTTCATAAATCTAAGTTATCTATTCATCCAAGTCAATGAAGATTATAGGGATTTGAGAGCTGATTATTGAGGGCCGGGGATAAAGATAGATATAGCTACGTATGTGGAGAAATGCCTAACGAGTCTAAGAGTCAAGGTTGAGCATTAAAGACCTAACGGAAAGCTCCAACCTCTAGAGATATTAGTGTATAAATGGGAGCATATTTTTTATTATGCCCGCTGACACACACGAGTTGGCGCCACTGCTGATGAGGCATGGCTTATTGGGTCACACGCCAAGTACTGGTTTTCGCATCACCATTGGTCAAGAGAGAGATAGAGAAACCAAAAGATGGTTTTGGTGAACCAGGTATGACTGTGTCTAGTGGAGGCACGGGCGTGCCCAGTGGTTAGGCACAAGCCCAAGTCAGACATGACTTGGGTGTACCTGTGTGGTTAGGCACAAGCCCAGTGCTATAGCCACCCATTTAATTAGTCTTTTAAGACTAGTTAAAGGGGGTTTTGAATACCATTAACTCTATAGTAATTAAGGGTTGGTTATGAAGCTCCTTTGGAGGTCTATAAAAGTACCTTGATGTCAAGAGGGTCATCGTTACACACTTTAAACATTTTGGTGTGCACTCCTTTTGATGGCAAAACTTTGTGGTTCAATTGGTGCAAGACTAGGGTGGTGCTTTGTTAGGCTTACCAACATTCTATCAAGTGGGAATCAAGCACTCTAGATGTGGAAACTAGTGGAGGAACTCTCTTTTCTATTCTATCAACCATGAAACTTTCATCAAGAAGCTTTCTTGCTTAAGAGGTACATTTCTTACTTGTTTATTTATCTTGTTGCATTGTTCATATCTAGAGAATTGGTCCATTGGGTGAGTGTTGGTAGTTTGGTTTTGAAAATTGTTTATACATGTTTTGGATACCATTGCGTTTCTATGAACTACCAATACCCAAACAGTGGTATCAGAGCAATCTCTAACATGGCTTTGCACATTTTAGGTTTGAAAAACCTGAATATTTGTTGATTCTATAATTCCGGTCACTGGGCACGGCCATACCTTCTTAGGCACGAGCCGTGCTAGCGGTCGGGGTTCGATCTTGCCTAAGGGAATACGAGCCGGTACCCGCCATTTCCAATACCAGTTTCTGGATATTTTTAAAGGAAAATTAGTTTTCTGAAGAATCCGGTTTTTGACCAATTTTGACCATCTTGGATCTAATTTGATTCCCATTGTGTTTTAATTCCTATATTTATATGTTTTGTATGGCTTGGCATGAAGTACATAAAAACATATACTTACGGGTGTTTATATGAATATATGATTTTAAACTTGGTCTTAAAATCACTAATGAATATGTAAAAGGATTGTCTTTGTGCATTGAGTGTTTAGATGACAATCTTAATAAAAACATATTGTGACATGTCTTTGTATGGCACACCATGTGTTTGGATTGGTTGTGTTTACTTGTGTGGTTCGGTAACGTGATATGCCCTTATACTTATGTGTTGTTGTAGATGGTAGTTTTGGTTTTGGTGGCCTGCGTGCTGCATTATTGTAATCTTTAATTTGGTGCAGCTCTCATGCCGTTTCTTTCTTCTTTGTACTTGTACTAGTATAGTAGGTTTGCGGTTTGTGCACTATTTCAACTTCTATGTATTTGTATTTAGATTAGTAGATTACTTTGTATACCATCGGGAGTCACGGCGGTGATGTCTTGGCGAGACGAGTCCGGGATTGTAACGCAGATGCCAAATTCCGTGGTAGCCCGTGCCACTGGGGTCTTTGGATCTTATATTTCTTAGATGGCCTTGTTTTCCTTGTTTAGCTCACAGGGAAAATGCATACGATTTTATGGGCATGTTACCGAACTATATATTATGCGTGGTTGTGTTTTTATTTTCTTGCATAGATATTAAAATCGCATGCTAGATAATTTTTGATAAAATATAATAACACAAAATTTGTTAAAATGGTTAACTTATCTCCACGCATAGAATTAACAAACATAATATAAAAATAGTATTATATTAAAAGTGGGTAAAAGTTGGTTTTATCACTTATTTGTTAATTCACAAAAGTGTGTTAAAAATGGTGTTAACCGGTAAAACAAAAACCCATTTTTCAAATGTAAATCATGCGCCATCCGTAAGACGACACCACCCAAATCTAGTGAAACTTGGATGATTGTCGAGCTTTATCACGAGTCATTCCTTGTGAAACTGTGTAGAAGGTGAGTGTGGCAACTCGCAAGGTTGGTTACCGAGCTTTAGCACCCAAATCTATTGAAACTTGGATGATTAGTCTAGAATTCCACCATGTGTCTTGACGGATGATTTACAAATCTTTCTTGTGACACTTAAGTGGCTTCGAGCACTAGCCGAGCCATTTAGGGAGATCAAGGGGAGTTGGCGTAAGAAGGGATAAAACATGCCAAATTACATAATTAATGTCAATGGATCCCGCAAGGTCCTAAGAGTTTCAAAATGGTTTCAATCCGTAAAATGGTTACTGGCCTAAATAGCTTGATTTTGATTTGTAATCTGCGGTAAACCCGTCATGAGGTAGAGTGAAATATGGTTCTTAGCCTTGTTTAAATAATTAGTTTTGTTTAAACTACTTGGGTAATTATTTCAAAAAGTATTTTACAACTAAAATTGGTACACTATTTTGTAGATGACATCCAACGCTAACAACACCACATCAACCTCATCAAACAACATATCCCTTAAGTTGTTCCTCGAGAAGGCTAAACTCGATGGACAAAACTTCATGGATTGGTTCATCCAATTGAGAATAGCCCTCACGTATGAACAAAAAATGTGGGTCATCTAGGAGCCTCTACCAAAGCCTCCTGTTGTTAATGCAACAAAGGTGGTCCGAGATGCGCATGACAAGCATGTCAAGGATACTAACGAAGTTGACTGCATCATGTTGTCCTCCATGACACCTGAGATTCAAAAGCAAATGGAGTACTTGGGTGCTCACAACATTATAAACTAGCTGAAGGAAATATTCCAACAGCAGGCTAGGCAGGAATGTTTTAAATGCGTTAAGTCCTTGTTTGATTGTAGGATGTAGGAGGGCGGAAACGGAAGTGTCCATGTGCTCAAAATGAAAGCGTACATGGACCGCTTAGACAGGATGGGTTTTCCCGTTGGGAGGGAGCTCACGACTGATATCATTCTCCAGTCCTTACCCGGTTCATACAGCCAATTCATATGGAATTACCGTGTCCATAGTATGGAGAAAACCTAATGGAGCTTCATGGCATACTAAACACAGTACAGTCTAACATGGACAAGAAGCCGTCAACCTCTTCCACTTCCATCTTGGCAATCCGGGAAGGTGGGAGAAGAAAAGAATAAAAAATGTCATGGTCACGGGTAGGTTGTGACAAGCCTTCTAGTAATATATCTTTTCGAAGTGAGTAGAGATCTCGTGGCCGCGACTACGTCACGACGAGCTCTCGACAAAGAGACTTTCAATTTCAGTGGCTACTGGAATTTATACCAACTATGGTCACCCTCTTGTCATGGTCACGACAAGCCTACGAAAACACAAAATTATTTTTTTTTCATGTTTTTTCTTTTTTTTTGTTGTTTAAGGGGTTGACATCTTCGAAATGCATTTTCGATCCAACACTCTAATATCACCATAAATAAGCCCATAAAACGAAAAACAAAACAAAGAAAATAATGAAATAAAATGAAACTAATACTATATGATCCAACACAAGTAAAATATGTAAATTTTCAAACTAATATAATAAAAGTATAGAAGGTTCAAAAAGCAAAAGCAACAAAACCAAAATATGCAACTAAAAAAAAATAAAAACTACCTACATTACTAAAAAAAACTAAGTATGACAAACTAAGATTAGGCTACATTAAACTACAATTACCTTATCTAAAACGAGAGGCCTTTTGGTAACTATAATTTTTGTTGGGAGTCTTTAGCTTGACTCCAAAACACTTTTAAAAATTGAAAACCAAACCATAATATGTGTTGTGCTTATTATCAATTCACTTGGATCTTTGATTAAAATCTTAAACTAGATCATACCTTGATTAATTTGATGCATTGAAGCAAAGGCAATGACTGGGGTAAGGGTTATCCGTAAGATTTTGTCACTTTCAACCTTAAGTACCTTAGTACCAAAAGATAAAAGTGGAGAGATTGTACCATATGAAATAGAAATAGTATATGTTCATCGAGTACCCAAGCTTAAAGTCTCCATGATGGTATGCTCAAACACGGATGGCTTTGATTTCTCTTGCTTAACCTTGTCCGTAGTTGCAACGTCCTTTGATTGTGGAAATGGGTCATGAGTTCACACTTGAAATAACAAAGCTCTGTCCTCATGATGACACAAATCTTCATCTTTGTTGTTTCTTAAGCTCAAACCTAAGTCAACCATGTCGATTTTTTCATCAAAATCTCGTTACTAGCATGTCTACTGGCTCCAAAGAGTGAAAATGGGACGTTGGCTAACATGGCCTCCAAATTATGACGACCGCGATTTCCCAAAAATTACCATTTATAAAAATTGTCATATCATCATAAAACATGCAACGGAAGTCTTTGATCACTAAATACATCTTACCGAAATAATAAGAGTTTGCGATAATATGAAAATCACGTCATCACGTACATAAACATAAACATTAAAAACATAAGTTGTTTGATTAAACACAAAACAAAATGCTGTCATCTAAGATAGTACACTACCCAAAGTCCCTGTCTCACAAAGCAGTCTCTAGGCAACCTGCACGAGTACAAGACACATTTCAAGAAACAAGTGTCAACTTAAAGCCTCGTGAGTCAATAGAGTTACTAAAAGATTCAATTAAAACATATCATGATTTAGACAGTAATATCAAATAATAAACAATCTATTCTCATCCATTCACATAGTTGACCATCCCATCATCTTTCATTTAACACATAACGGTCAACTAATCATAACGAAGTGGCATGTATACATGAATCATAGCATATCATAATTATCAATACATAAACTTTCATTATCATAATTCTTTAAAATCATAATCATCATTAATGATCTAGGGTAATTATCTTAACCCAAGGTATAGACCCGGTTCGTGACTCACGTTATTACTCATCTAAGAATCATTAGAGCGCGACTTTCACTAATTCTTAAACTGTAACATCTCCCGCTATCGCTACTCTAGCGACGTGGTATACAGCGTATTCCCACAGTGCTGTTCAGGTGAAGTAATAACGGTGTTTTACCTCATACACCTCCATACACCCACATGATGTTTAATAAGGTACAACCTCTAGTACCAAACATCATTCTAATGAGTATAAATACATCATCACGTTGTCCCGGATTTGTCATGAACGCTTGATAACTCACAAATGGCTAGCACTTTTCCTAGAAGGTTCAACCTACTAAGCATCATCATTAAGGATAGGGCTACTCCCATCCCAAGACCTCATAGATCATTAGTGTGTTAAAATCATTATTTCATAAATACTCAACAAAAACAATTGAGTAAAACATCATTATTTTCTCACGTAATGTTTGTGTCCATTGGACCAAATGTCAATAACACATAATGATTTCATAACATAGCATACGCGTCAAACCATCAAATGACATATATAAATCATACACGTATCACGTATTTCTTGCACATGCAATATAAATATATATATATATATATATTACCGTTGTATAGTAAATCATTACTTTCGAAAATATATCATATTTGTCAAGTACTTGGTTTTGAGAAATATTGAATTAACCTCGGTCCAGACAACGACACACGATCTCAAAACGACGAACAACGCTCACGGATCGTCAAGAATTCGAACTCAAACGCCTGAAATAACCTATGGAGCTCACTAGGTTAAAAAAATAAGATCTAAAGATCCAAAACAAGTCTAAACTTGCTTAACCTACTAGAACATGCCAAATGATAACTTCCGACTAACGATTAACGTGTCACGAACATAAAAACTTCATAAAAACATGATAAAATGACATGCATGTGGCTCAATAAGCTATATAACCAAAATAGAAGCGTAAGATTAGTAATATATACCTCTCGGGGTCACCAACACGAAACCACGACATGCATGTGGCTCATATTTATAGACCTGGCCTAAAACAGGTCGCATCGCGACCAACCCGACGCGTCGCGTCGTGACCGGCCAAAACTGCAATCTGTCTTTTCCACTGACACATGCAAAGCCACTGACGCACGCGACCGACTACGCATGGCGTCGCGAACCTTCAACGCGTCGCGTCACAACGCAATTTTTCCGATTTTTCTTTAATTGTTCCAACTTTTTATATTTTATTTAAATAACAATAATATTCCTTAATTATCATTATAATTAAATATACTCCATAAATCTCCTTTATTTCTCCATAAAATAATATTACAACATTTTCTCGGAATTCCGTTCATTACACAAATGGTCAATAATTTGTGAAGGTGATAACTATGTGTCGTGTAGATCATACAAGCTTGTATCCCAATTTCTTCCCTCTAATTTCAACTCATCATCTTCCTTGCACACCTCATTGACTTGATTAATAGAGATTAAGTTGGATGTGGGTTGTCTTTCAACTTCCTCTATTAGAGAATGAGAAGGTTCAAGATCTTCATTCCCAAATGTGTCTGATTCTAAAGTATGCCAAACTCGAAATGTGGAACATACTCTTCGGTACGAGGTGGACATGTGTGTTATTTTGTGAGCTTTATAATTGCACCTCGTCGATTATAATCTCCTTTCCTTCTTTGTATTACTCATGAAAATCTTGGTAAGGACAGACATGTAATGCTTGTTTTTCCACTACAAATACCTTAAATACTTGGCTTTTTTATAAATAAGCCTCGTTCTCCTTAAGTATTTGTCTGGATGACTAACTATCTCATCTTTAACCTTGAGAAAGTTAGCAAAAATATCTTCCAATTGGTTTTCTTCTATTAGATGTAGTTCACATGGTGGGTTTTGGTTTGGTGAGTAAGGTTCTTGGGGTGTTTGGTATTTGAAAGGGTATTCTTGGAATCCTAGGTAAAATCCCATGTAATCCTTACTCTCAAAGTTAGATGCTTCTCACATTGAATATCCATCACTAGTGTATTGTTCATAATCACCCATACCCATACATGCTTGATCACCCCACTCATTGTATGATTGAGTTGCATTGTGTATCAAGTGTTTTAAATCATATTCTGGATTGTAACATTGACCTTGATAATCGCATGCTTCCCTTTCATAAACCGTTTGTTGCCGCTGATTATTCATGTTTTCCACATTTTGAATTAAACAAATCTTCTAATTCCTATAAGACAAACTCAAGGAATATCAAAGATCAAAGTAGCAAGTAATATCTAAAAAATAAAAATAAAAAAGCACTAACTCTCTTAGTTTCCTAAAGGAGGATCAACAAAGCAAGAAACGAATATCAATTCTTGAAGGTAGGTCACGGTTTCCTAGAAACGGCGCCAAAAACTCTTGATGCGTGGTTAGAAAAAGGTGTGAAATGATTCAGTTTTAAACTAGATATGTCTAACTCACAACGTGACAGTGTACCAGTCGTTTGTTAGTATAGCTAAGATAGACCGGGTTGTTGATCTCAGGGAACAATTGTTAAACTTCAATACTATGATATTAGTTAATTCTTGGTCTTTCGAAAACAAGGTTTTGGATTTTAAAATAATTAACTAAAATAAAAGTGTAACGCCCCAAATTCTAAAATTTGATATTTGAAATAAAACACATATAAGTGTCCACATCTGAAAGTTTTACGTAAAAGCGGAAGCATAATTTGTTTGAAAACCTGTTGTATCAAAAGATACACACATAAATACAATCACAAGTTTAATACCAAAAGCTTGATGTTTACAAACTAGGCGTTAAGAGTTTCAAAGAGTTTATCAAAATATGGTCAAACCGAAGCTTTGCCCTTGTCTTTGCTAAAAACCTTCAAAACATTTTAAATATAGTATCTGATAAGCTACGAGAGCTGAGTGAGTAAACCAGAATAAACATCATGTAAACACACGTATAAAATCATATGAAGATAATACATGTATGTCAGATAACGAATGCTAGCCACTAGTTCTAGACCCAGGGCAGCCACCTTTGTAACAGTACTGTATCACCTCTGAACCTTACTGCACATAGCAGTTCGGTAT
>JAUEJL010143203.1:0-10689 GCA_032274825.1 Drosophyllum lusitanicum | reverse complement strand
GGAACTACCAAACACAATAAGCTAGGATTTAGATTCCAAATCTAAATCCTTTACATTCCAATTCCTTAATGAATTCCAATTCTATTGGAAAACAATCCGTGAACCAAACGCCCCCTAAGCAATTTTTGTTATATATGTAGATTATTGGTTTCGAGAAATAGTTTACTTCTTACCTATTCAAATAATAGTACAAATGACTTGTAAATTAATCGAAGATACATGACGAGCAAAAAAAAAAAAGTTGTCATTTTACACTTTCTTATGTTACCGGACCAAATTGAAGGCCCATAAATGAGTGGTTAACCAAAATTATTAACTGAATAGTCTTCCTTAACTGAAAAACTGAATCACCAATAACAATAATAGATTAGTTATGAAAGTGCAGTAATCAAACTATAAATTAATAGTTCGATTTTAATCAATAACCAAACAGATCCGAATCATGCTCACCCCTACGATACTCTGTGAAACCTACCAATAGTGAAGGAAGTTGTTTTTCACAATTTGCATACTGAGTTTATCCACATTCCTCAACCATTTTGTTCTCTAAACAATCTGCTATATAATGAAATATTGAGATTGTTTAACGTGTTTTCTTCATCCATGAACCAAAGTTTAGAAAAATGGTAAGATTAGAGATAAAGAGCTTAAACTTGAAATTTATAAACTAACAATAACAACTTGTTAAAATACCATATGGGAAACCCTTATAATAAATCCTTATATGATTTAGTGTCTAGAGTATTCTATGAAAAAGAACACAAACGACGAGGTTATAGAGGATAACAGTGAGGGGAAAGAATTACTTGCTAGATTTTCTTCTATATTGATTCGTTAGTCATCCTTAGTTATTCACACGAATTATAACGTTTACATAAACCAGACTCATAAGTCATAACCTAATAAAAAATGTCTTGCCTCTCAATTATAACATGATTTGTGACACCTCAATATTCTCCATTAAATATTTCTTACCAATCCTCAATCCACATTCTTCACTCGAAGGTAGACATTCTCAAAATTGTTAAAAAAAGTTACATGAAAGAGAAAGAATACGTAAGCATTGTGGATCCACTATTTATGTTGGGCTGTAGAGTAAACAGTGTGGATCCATTATCACTGTTGGGTGACCAGAACGTTGACGTTGACATGGTCAACCACTCCACCAATCACTAGTGGTTGACACAAGTACCATATGGGCATATGATATAGATCTTCAAACCAGTGTATTATCCATAGTTTGGTTCTCAACCTTGTTTATCTTATTTTTTTTATTTTTTTTAATTCAATTTGATGTTGTCTTTAGGCCATCTTAACGCATTTAATTAATAATCCACATATTAACAATTCAACATTTCACTTTCTATATATTAAACTCCACACACCGTTAAACTTCATAAAAATTAATTGATTACCACCCCTACAATCTTATTTTTAATATTCTTATTATTTCATATGCATTTATCATACTATAAATAGGGTTTATTGCCTAAAATTATAACATTACATTGAACAAAAAAAATGCAAATTACATGTAACCCATATTTTTTTACCCAATTTTGAACTTTTTAAATGTATTATTTAAGTTAAAACATCATCAACTTACAACAAGCGAAATATAATATTACGAACTTATCGTCTACGTCTCGATCATAGTTAAGACCACAAAAAACCAAACCCGAGTTATCCACAACCACAATATATATTGTTGTTACTATTTTTGTGTCACAATCAGACTATTAACATATACATAATAACAAAAAGACAATATTCCAAGCATGAAGCTTCCTAAAATAAGTTGATCCATCCCACCAATGCAACCTCAGAGGGTGTTTGGGATTGCGATTTGAAAAAAAATAGATTATGCGTTTTTAATAATCAAATAATCAGTTGTAAGAAAATGTGTCATTGAATAATAATTAATGTTTAGATTTGATTATACTGCTTCGTATCACAGCAATCAGCTTTTTAAGTGTTTAGCAAAGTAGATTAATTGATTTTTAAAGGGTAAAATCACAATAATCAGTTTGAAAAAGCAACTCGAAAGTAGATTCTCAAAACTACGTTTTGTAGTCTCCAAAATGCAAATAATTGATTTCTAAAAACACAATCCTGAACACTTTAAACTAATTATTTGCGATTACAAATCATAATAATCGGATAATCAATGTTTAAACGCAATCCCAAACACCCTCTAAGATTCACCTATATATGATATGACGTTAGATAAACTAACTAGTGAGTACAAGATAAATTTAACATCTTTAAAATCTAGTCTTAACTGGATTGACATGTACGTAGCACACAGGTAATACGCTATATACCGCATTAATTAAGATGTAAAGAAAGCCTAAATGTGAGAATTTGTTGCATATATAATAGCTAGTCATGCTAACCGGACCCCGAGTGGGGGAATATTCACATCAATCAACAAGGTTGGCAAGCATAAAACGTTATACTGTACACCGTTGAGAGGCCCAAAAACAACAAGCCTTCGTTGAAGAACAAAGTCCAGGCTAACGTGAGGCTCCTATACTTCAGGCCTATTAATGGCTTCAAAGTCTCGGATCATTATGGTGAACTTATTGAGAACTCACACAGCTTACATTGCATTGAAGATTAATCGAAAACATTCATACTTGGAGCAAAAAGTATACGCCGAACAATACGAACTAGGAACCCACAACAAAGGATAGAAAACTTTATGTATTGACATTGAGAAAACAGACTAATGATGTTGAGAGAAAGGTTTAGAGTGAAGTGATATTTTGATCGTGATGAATACACAAACTTTTCTCACTTGACCCTTTACAATAGGCAGAAAAAACAAGATTTTTAAGGCTAGATCGCAGATGGGTGTAACTCGATCGGGCTCGATGAGTCGCATATAAAGCACCTACTACTCTCTTGTTGGTGACTTCCCAACATGATCCCCTCTCACTTGGTTGGGCTTCTTTCTGATCCCACCTTTCTATCAACTCCACTTTCAATCTACGTCACAATTCTTAACTTTGACCAAAGCAATCGACCAGTTTTTTGACCAACGTACCTCGATTCTTTTAAGTTTTAAACCCCTGGTGAGATTCGTCTCGACCATGTATGACTAAATTCAGCCTTTCTTGATTCTTATAATAATAATTCAAATAACTCTTAAACCCAAAAAGAATGCACGATCGGCTGCTTGGAACAAACATGTTTTGTATTTCCTTAAGAGAACTTAATTTTAACAAGTGTTCAAGGTGATCTGTGACAAGGCACCAGTAGTTACTTATAGTAGTTTCGAATGGAAATTGGCTGCTTAGATGATATCTAAAGTAAACACATTGCTACTCTAGAACTTTAATCATGTAGCATGGTAAAATTACAACATTATTGTTGGATTTTGGATTGATCACATAACCACTAAAGCTTTGACGGCGAGACTACTAGATATATAAAAAAAAAGAGGTGGCACCTTGACCACTAGGAAATCCTTTTGACCTAGTGGTAAGCGTCTTGATCCTAACAATTATAATAGGAATTTCCAAGAAGTTTTCAAACATTTCTTAAGGAATAAGAACAAGTAAAGAATTCTATATCTTCTATCGATCCCTCGTGAGCGGTGTAAAACTTTCTAAATCAAACCAGAAAAATGACCCGGAGGAGGATATCTTCAAGCATTGATCGAATTCCTTGTTTGGTAATTCCGTACCAAGAGATCGACGTACCTGATAAAGTACCAGCTATTTGGAATGCCAGTCTCTACATTCCAACAGACCGTTGTGTTCCCCGGTACAAATGAGGTTGTTGAGTAAAAAGTCACATCTGATCAGTTTTAGATGAAGCCAGCTTGCCATTCCATGTAAAGGTATTAAAGATATGTGTGACAAAGCTTAACTTCAACCTACCTCGTGTTCTTTGTCAGTTGGTAAACCATTGCTTAACAATTGTGTTAAAGGTTCATTCTAATTGGCGAAAATTATGTGTTTAAGGAAACTTTCGATCATGCATTCCTTGTCTAGTGAAGGAGTTTTCATTATTCTTTTTGTCGCCAATTAATAAAAATACGCATGCGTCTACATGTTCATGCTAAAGACAATAGGGGCGACTTTCAAGTATTTTAGGGGTTGACTTTTCTCGCGCCTATTAACAGTATTTCTTATAGAGCATATATGATAAGATTCTCAATATATGTAGATGTTAATCAAATCATTAGTCCACCCAACAAACATGCATGTGTTGACATCTAATTCTCTATTCTTATCTTCCTAACTTTTTCATGTGTAGGATAGCTAGACATAAAAATAGAATATAATATGTCTATAACTCATTTATAAGTTGGAAGCAAATGCAATAAATCAGATTAAGTTGAAACATTTCTACTTGTTAAAGAACATTCATCTCCCTCCTCCTACAAAACTTGGACCAAAAGTCATTCTAACCATACAAGTAAATGGAAGCACCCAATAGAAACTTATATGTGACTTAACATTCTAACAAATTAATAAAAAAATAACAATAAGAACACTGTATATTTATGCATCATTCTCTCGATCATCGATCTCTCTAGCCATTATTTACACTTCATATCCACATCTCATGTATCTTTATGTAGATTCACTTCCTCAAATCAATAACTATGACACTAATATTATCAGTGCTCCTACGACCCAAAGCAAGACGTACCAGTAAAGTCGCTGCTGAATCACTTCTAGAAGAGTACAACTCCCCTTCGTCTGCTCCGATCCGAGGCTCCTGATCACTTGAACTCCCGTTTTCAGCAAGACATTCGTGTGCTATTTTACACACCAGTTCACTCGATAGAACATCCCATAATCCATCACTACCCATTATCAAGCACTCGTCCCCGGCTTCTCGTTTTGTTATAGAGATTTCTGGTTCAGATGTTACCCATTGTTTTAGAAGCCTATCTCCTGTTCATACCAAAAAAAAACACATTAAACTCGCTCTAAGAGATGCATATATGAACACGCTCCTATAAAGAGACACTGCACAAACTATAATTCTAGTAGTCCACAATTATTAAACAAAGAGGCACAAGTACAAACGAAGGTAAAACCGACGGACATGACCAAAAAAAAAACCAAAATGGATTACAGTATTTCTATCAAACTTTCAGCCTCATCAAACAACTTCAAGAGACAAATTGGCAAACCAATTCATTGAGCAAACTGTAATTGTAGTAGGCACAATTATTAAACAAACAGGCACAATAAGTATGTAACATTTTTACATGATTCCCCTAATGGGTACATGCTAATGTCCATAAATTCATAAACCCAACACTACAAATTATCCTACTACATATATGCACAACCTACACTCGATCCAGAGAAGGTAAATCGTTGGAGACACTGTTAATGAAACCCTTTTGATTTGGAGCAAGAAAAACAGAACATATTTCCTGCCGGTATTTGGGAAATGTACTTTCATATATATATCATTTACGCGATGATGTTTAATTTCACTTGTGAACATGCAATAACATGATAGCAAACAAACATTCTTATCTCTTATTTTATGATATGGAGCAAGAGATATAACCTATTGCTCGAGACATGGCAAGGATTCCTTCAACTCGCGCTCCATCAGAAAACATGACTCGCCCACCACAACCTTCGATTCTTGCACGTTCATCTTCCCTATCAGGCTGCACATTCATAATTGAATCGATCAGGCATATCATAAAACTATTTGTACATGTGTATAATCAATCCTAGAAAGACTTAGGAGTGTTTAGGAAATCTTATTTAGACACCTTATCTATGTAAAAAAGCTTACCAAATAAATTCTTAAACATGCTATTAATTTAGCTTAGAATAATTGAATGTACAATCAATAACCTTTTCCTCACACATACACCAATAAAAACATATTCAGAACACAAATCCTTAATAAGACAACTTAATTTCTCAAAATGAAATTATTGGAATTTGGGTTTGTTATTCACCTTATGATCGACGGACAGCGGAACCGGCATGCTATTACGGCAGAGGACGGCGCGTGAATCGCCGCAGTTTGCCACAAATATGTACTCCGTCGTCAGAATGGACACCACCGCTGTCGACCCCACGAAAGACAACTGCTGATTACATCCACATATGTTAGAACTGCTACCACAAATACACAATCTCAACGCCATCTCATCCATCCTCTGAAAACTCCGGTTAATTGCCGTCCTCCACAGCTCACCGCCGCCACCGTTTGACTCGTCTCCGACCACCTTCAAACGCATCAACTCCTGTTCCATGATTACGTGCATGTTCTCTTTACACAATGCCGATACCTGCACTCAAATCATTTAATTACAACTACAACATTCAAAAGTCAAAACTATATCAATAAACCGGAAATCATATATCCATTCGCAGCAATAAATGATGTTACGAGTGCAACACCATAGATGATCTCCCCCAATTATTAAACTACAGAGTTTCCTTCAATATGAAGGAAAATTTCTATTTTCTCGCGTTGAGGGCAATTAAGTAATTTCCTGCAAGTTTGTTACGTTTGAAAATTCAAAATAAACGTCAACAGAGGCGAAATTTACGTGACGGCCGCCGTGACCATCGAACACACCGAAGAAATGCACCGGCCGGTATCCATTGATCTCCGGCCGGCATAAGTTCGTCTTAACGGAAAGTACGTCTTCCATTTCACGTTGCCTACCAATCACCGACATAGTCGCGTAAACCGGCGGCGGCGTCTCCATGATGCTAATCAAGCTCATGACGGCAGCAGCCGTCGTGGTGGAAGACGACGTCGTGTTATCAGTCTTCGCCGCAAACTTCTTACCTTCTTCACCACCGACGGCGAATGCACCGTTGGCCACCCTCCTCATGGCCATCCTCCTCCGACGTCGTTCACGGCATTTCACCACCGTATTCAACTCCTTTTCGCTCATCTGACTCTTCACGCTACCATACACCCGCTTCATAGCGGCGATTTCATAAAATCAAAGCCTTCAATCATCTCTGAGAAAAGTTTAGGAAAATTTAGCAAAACTCACAGGTGTCGAACGGAAATATAGCGAAGGGTTAACTCGTGCAATTTGACGGGCAACGTGGTGGATTTTGGTGATTATGTCGTGGAAGAAGTTGAGGGGGCCAGGGGTACGGGCAGGGGGGGCTGACTGCCCGGCCTGACACATAACAGATCTTGGGGTTGAAAATGTTGACACGTGGATAACGGGTGGTCTCATTATCTCGTGAGATGAAGTAATCGTATCGTATTGGAAAGCGATGTGAATGTGACACATGTCAGTTGAAATCTGAGTAAAGCCAAGGTCAAGAGTCACTGTGGGCCATGGTTACCATGTCTATTGCTTTTATGGAGAAGTTTGGACCCACCTCGCTTGCTTCGAGTCGGGTTATCAGGCTAAAGCTAGTCCCCTTATGCTTGGGAAAATTGATGGATATTGATGGGAATGAGATGTTGAAACTCCTTTCCTAAACCTTGGTTCATACATTGAACCGTCACATTTTTGTTTCGAAGGATCTCCAAATTCATATTACCATAAAATGTTCCTTCCTCACCACCGGCATCTCAACGTTATCATAGATCTCATCGTAGGTCGTCCTCAACTAATGGTTCTGGTTCGTCATTCTTAACCATGACTATCGCCGACCTCTTCGTTCATAGAGTCCAATAAATTATGCTAAAACGAGGTTTTTGGTTCTTGTTCATCGAGGGTTATCTTTGTGCCATCTTTTTATTGATCATGTGTTTGTTATTTCTTGTTTATGAGTGTCATAATTGCTACCATTTGTTTATTGTTTCATGTTCATCAAGGGTCTCGTCGATGGTTTCTCCACCCGCACATTTTTTATTCTTTATTACCAATGTGGATATGTTCATGTTTTTAGATCTGATTCACATTGATCACATCACATTTGGGTTTTTTTAGTAAGAAACTAAAAGTACATTAATATAAATTGCAAATAAGTCATTTTACTACAGTTCACACTTCAACTGTGTAGACATATTTCGCAAGCAACTACATTTAAGTTTTTTCAATTTGTAATTTTAATTCTCTCTAAATTCTAATTCCAGATTCTAATTTTTTTTTTTTTCTATTCAACTGTGTAGACATATTTAGCAAGCAAATATATTCAAGCGTCTCATTTTTATCGAATAAAAATGATAAGAGTAATGAGAGTGTCAAAGACTAAAAAACCCATCAATCAATGTGAACATTTTTAGCTAGCAAATATATTCAAGTGTCACATTTTCACTAGGCAACCCATCACTCAATCATAGTGTAATCACTTACCATCGTACCAAATTATAAAACCTACCTGCTACATAATTCACCAATCAAAAGATATGAAAACAAAAACCCAAATTCACCACTGTGCCTCCCCTTCCATGTTCCACGAATCATCGTCACCACCTCGTGGTGCTATGGCAGGCAACCTTCACCATGCCATGGTCGACCCCACCATGGTCCCACACCCTCTCTTCTGTTCACTGTAATACTCCATAACTAATATGAAGATATATAACATGTGAGAGTGAAAAAAAAAAGTAAAAAACTGAAAGAATCGAAGTGTGTAAATGGAAAAAAATGGAAACAAGAGAAAAGAACATGTGAAAGAGATAGAGAGAAAGAGTAGGAATGATGATAAAAGAGGGAAAAATCCATAATTATGTTTTATTAGAGGGAGTTGATGTATTACTCAATGTACTAGTTAATGATTTATTGTATTAATGTAGAAAATCAATCATTATTAATGATATTCATTTTCATACCTTAACTCAGGGGCGAACCCAGGATTTGAAATGAATGGTAGCACCAGACCTAAAATTTGAAATTGATGGTAGCACCATCTCGAAAAAATCAAAATTTACACTACGCGAGATCGAATTTTACACTACGCGTACAAAATTGGATGGTGCCCCGTGACCCCGTTCTCTTACCATTGGGTCCGCCCCTGCCTTAACTCCTAATACCTCCAACCAAACACATTCTTGTTTCTCTTTTTCTTTGATAAGCTACGGTAACTTACCATTAATTTAGGTTAATTGTACGTACAACACTAAACCATGGAAAAAGAACCTGTTGTTCAACCATGAAAAGGTCAAAGATATTACCTTGTTGAGCCCAGTAATTAATCTTGAACTAGTAAAAGAACATATGCATACTTATGTTAATCATATTCTTAGATGTGCTACTTCATTCATTGTCAATCCTTCTTTAGATACAATAACACCGGCTTTACGCATCACAATACTCAATATTGTAAGAAGTTCTTCATTACAAAGACATCTACACCTAATTAACCTCACTTGGTGTTTGGTTGCCTGGGGCTCATGTGAAAGGATACACGTAGATACATAACCAACAACTCATTGAACATAAACTTCCAAGTTTTGAATTATGCTTTCGAACGGGGAAACGCATATAAGAAGAGTCCTTTGTCCATGTGAAGGGTGAACATGGTTCTATATGTAGCTTCATAACTCTCATTCACCAATTGAAGCTTGAAAAAGAACACAAGGAACGCTGCCATTATTTTCATCTGTCTATATGCAAATTCCTTTCCTAAGCATATCCTTGGCCCACCCTAAACAAATGCAATAAAATTGAATCAAGAGTGTCGACAAATATGTGCTTAAAGGGTGTTTGGATCTATGTTTTGAAAATGATTATGTGATTTGGAATGTTTAGAATCAGACAAATCAAACAGGTTGTAAGAGAGAGTTGTTTGTATTTGCATTTGCTGTATGAAATTGTGATACTAAGATAATTAGTTTCAAAAGAAGAATACACACACCACCTATATAGCAATTTAATGAGATTATTTTTGTGTTAGTTACCTGAAAAGCAGTAAACTTGAATGGACTTTCTGGCTGGAAAACACCATTATGGAGCCATCTTTCTGGCCGGAATTCCTCGGCATCTTCTCCCCAAATGTATGTCATCCTTCCCATTGGATACGCCATGTAGCTTATGCCATCTCCTTTCTTTATTTTGAAACCATCTGGTAGAATATCTTCTTTCTCAGAACACTTTCCATCCTGAACAATGGTTTACGAGAATCAGAAGTAGCAAGTTCGGGCCATTTAGAATTACGTCTATATGCATTGTGTAGTACCTCTAACGGATGAACTAAAATAAGAATAGGTCAAATAGATTGAAAGTCATCCATAATCGGATTTTAATGCATACAACATCCTCTATTGTTCTATTCAAGATTTAGACTATTATTATAGTAACATTGTTTCATAATTATAATTATGCATTACTTTTTTAAAAAATTTAAGAAAAATGGGCATAAAAAAGTGTTTACAGGTCAACCAAACCCGACCACGTCAGTTTCAAGCCATACTAAAATGACCCATTTTGAGTTATGCAACTTCATAGAAGAATGTAAGCTCATATGCCTAATATTACCAGAGGAACAGCAGGATAAAGTCTGAGAGTCTCAGTTAAAGCTGCATGAAGATAATGCATTTTGTCAAGGGCAGGTTCAGTTAACTTGAGAGAGAATTCGTCGATAGAATATGTATACTCAGCTCCAGTGGCTTCTTTCACTTCTAGTGCAACTTTTTCTTGAATCAATGGGTTTTTACAGAGCATGTAAAAGAACCAAGTGAGTGTGCTTGCAGATGTGTCCTTCCCAGCAATGATGAAGCTAAGTGATATGTCTCTCAAGTATTGATCACTCAAAATCACAGGATTTCGCG
>JAUEJL010143192.1:0-10689 GCA_032274825.1 Drosophyllum lusitanicum | reverse complement strand
CAGACAATATAATAGATGAGCTCTATTAAAAAAACAAAGACGTGTCTAACTACAAACACCCGAAATATGATTTTTTTATCGTTGTTTTTTTGTTTCATTGAAGTTTTGTCAGCATAAAGCATTCTAATTATTGTATCAGTTAATATTATGCTTCTAGCAGGTTAATTCATGACAAACGAACTAGCGATCATGAGAAAACTTTGACGATTGATTTTGACAAAGCTTAAACGTTATTTTAACGCGTAAATTTCTTGGCTTTAAATAAACTTTCATTGTTCATTTATCTATACAAATAATGGAACCTTTTATATCGTTCATATATATGTGTATCATTAGTGTTATGATAAAGTAAAGATCGACCCCCCCTATACTAAAATCCTAGCTCCGCCCCTGACCTATTTGTATTATTTTGAGGACTATTATAGCACATTGCTTCATATGTAGGTTACTCTAAAGATGATCTCAAACTATCAAGGCAGTGAGGAAATTATCTTTTCTTGTTGGCTATCTGGGATTTGTGATCGTGGTGGTGAAGTATATGGAACCACAACGGATGTGGGTATTAGAAGACTGATTTCGGTGTAAAATTATAAACCCGTCTGAGTGTTGTTTGCTGAATCAAACAAGATTATTGAATCCCAACTGTGCTTGGGTATCAAATGAATGAGTAAATTAGGTATCTGGTAGTAAGCATTGGTTGACACTTTGTGTGTTGATTCTTTTTGTCGGATGTTTTTAGAAGCAATCTCTCTACCTGTGGGTACCTCCTTCATTCCCTGCTCGGTTGATATTAGCATAAATCTGTAGATAAGAAGTACAAAGAGATCATGATGTTGTAAATCGATTTGCCAAAGACGTGTATTAGCATGCATCATTGTTCATAAATGCTTCATGGACTGAGATACTCTGAACTTGGGGTTAAACATGACTGTTATTTGTCTCTTAAAAACATATGATACCTTGATTTAAAAAGATGCTCCCACTTTTATGTTTGTAAAATATGATTACCAATTTGACCCAACTTGGAATGATCTTAATCCATGCTTCATATACTTCTTTGTAAGTCTTTCATGTACTTTTTGGTTGATTTGGTAACTTTCGGCTCATTTGTGCTATAACTTGTTTTTAGATATTTATACGTACTTCAAGAGGTTCTAGTTTACATTAGACAAGGCCATGAAGATGTGAGCAGGGCAAAACAAAACCATCTTCCTTGCTAACGATGATGGCTAAGCCATTAAAGTTGAGATCTGCGAGCCAGTGACTGGTATTATGGTATAACAAGTGTTGAATAGAAGAGTTAATCAAGTGGGACTGAATAACTGAAGCAACTAAGGTATAACAAATGTTGAAAAAAAGAGTTAATCAAGTGGGACTGAATAACTGAAGCAACTAAGAAATCAAGGATTGTGATAGTGAAAATTTCGAAGACGATACAACAGAACTCACACACCCACCAAACACACTCTTAAACTACACCTTGTCCGTTATGGGATTTGAGCCAAAGACTTTAAGAATCACCTTAAACAATGAATACCATTAGGCTGAATGCTCCTTGGATGATGAATACTTCTTGAATCACCGAAGTCCCAATTTTTTCTTGATTCGATATAACACATTAAAATTGAAAAACATACTAGTGGGATAGTCATTCTTAGAATAACATGTAGTAGATGTAGAGGTCATGATTCATGTTATGTGTTCGAATTTAATGGATAATTACAAAGAGATTTAGTGGTGTTATAGAGGAAGTCAAATTATGAGAGAAATCTTGTGTTTTTTCTTGTACCTTTAGAGCATCTAATGAGAAATTAAATATGGCCCTCTTTATATAGTAGTAGTTACATTCATCAAGTAACAATTAAAAAACATGGGATAATAAAATTGTCATATTTATGTAGTTAGTACACTAACTTATAAATATTATTATAAAATTATCCTTAATAAAAAAAAAAGATATTCCAACACAATAGTCTCGACTAGCATAAAGTAAAATGATCCATAATTTCTTTCTTGTGGTGATGGTCATCGGCCGGCTAATCTCATGTCAGCCGTCATTTTGGCAATGGTTACGTTGTTAAAGTTTTCTTTTATCCGGCAACAACGGCCGACAAGAGGCCGATCCGACTCCATAATCACCACCAGAAAGCCATTTCAGTCAAATCACCTAATGGTGATCCAATGGTGAAAACTTCAGGGTTGAGACTAGTCATTACTTACTTTAATAGATTATCACAAAGTATGATATCTATTTTAGTAATAAAGAAAGTAAATTATCTATGTCAAATCTTTAAAAAAAATAAATTGAATGATATGTTATGTCCTTAACCTTATGGAAAATGTTACCATCAGTACTACTCACTCGCTTGTATGAGATCTCTTTGTTACTAAAGTGTTACGTTTAATATTTAAGCAAGTTTATTATGAGCAAACCGTATAAAAAAACATTTATAAATGCAATAGTCTAATATTTTGAAAAGTTAAAACCGATAACTACAGATGTATATATATTTACTAATATGATCAATAATTTAAACTATCAAAGTTTTAGTCCATTTTCAATTTAATCATCAAAGTTTTTTTAAACGGTTTTACCATAAAGTTTAAATTTGTTATGATTTAATACTCAAAGATACACTTTTTTGGTTTAAACCTTAAAGTTACTTTTCAAATGATTTAACCCTTAAATTTAAAAAAAAATGGTTTAACTCCTAAAGTTTTATTAAGTTTTTTAATAAAGTGGGTAAAACAAAAAAAAAATCAAGGGATTAATCCATTTTTAATAAACCTTTAAGGTTTAAATCATGTGAAAAAACTCTGAGGTTAACAAATTCAAAACTTTATGGTAAAATCGTTTAAAAAAAGTATCATTATTAAAACATAAATTGAACTAAAATTTTAATAATTAAACCAATTATCGACACTTGCTAATATAATAAATAGTTTTAACCTTTTGCTTTCATATTTCTAACATAATTTGTTTATAAATTCCATACATCAAAGTTTTAGTTGAGTGATTAAAAATTATCGTATGTTACCGGAAAAATATCATATATTTTTCTCTTAACTTGTAAAATATCTTATATATTTAAAGCATAAGTATTTTATGTATAAAATACAATAGTCTTCAAATACGCTTCAAGTATATACCATATTTTGAAACTTATGAGGAACAAAATTGTAATTTTGTAGAATTATATGTATTTTAAGAAATAAAACTAGTCAAAACTCAACTGCACTACTTGTACTTCTATATCAGGATTTTAGCGTCGACCCGGGTCCGAAGATTTAAGCGGAAGTGTGAACCGGGTATTTAAACGGAGCGTCGTCGTCTTCAAGTCAAATCATTCGTTCATCAATGGAGGCAGTGGGGAGAATCGATCGATCGTTCGTTTTGTGGAAGTTGACTTATGCTGTATTCTTGTTATTCGTATGTTCAAAAGCACAGCAGCTGAGCTCTAAAGAGTGTGAGGATCTAGGGTTTACGGGTCTCGCCCTCTGTTCCGATTGTAATGCTCTCGCCGAATACGTCAAGGACCAAGGTTATATTTCTCTCTCTTCGATTATTTGTCTAGTGATTAAATCAGCATATTGTATTATTATGCGAACAGAATAGATATGTTTTTGTACATTGTTGGATTTATATTGTATTGGATTTGGTTGAGTTGAAAGTTCAAGCTACAGATTGATTATAATTGAATATCTATGTTTCTATGTTTCCATAATTGAATTACATTCCTTCTCAATAGCCACACATTCTACAATCGGCAGTTAGTTGGTGTTTGCTTCCTCATCATCCTTGTCAGTTTTTAATGAACACCCGTGGTCTGGTTACAGGGTCTCTTTACCCTGCAGGTTTGATAAATTCTTTATTTAACACCTTCAAGTGGATTTTGAGAATCTACCGGTCAATTAAGAACTCTAGTCGTTGTGGAACATATTTTGAAGTGTGGCTTCATTCTTAGATATTAAAGCCACAGATAGCAAGATGTTTTTGGTTACGGTTAACCTCAGGAGGAGTCTCGTTTGTTGTAGATTTCAGCATCAGGAACGGCCTTATTCTTTACTCTGTGGGTCTGTCACATATCCTTGATCCATCTTTAAGAGCTGTGCATTTTCTTCAAATATTCTGAGGTTCAAAATGATTCTCAAAACGCACAAGGATGAAAGATTAGAGTGTAATTTGTACTGCAGCAATTGGTTAAGTTAACTTTGAGTGGGTGCTACCGAAGGCTTCAAATGCAGATGGTCTGAATTTGGGATTTCTTGATGAAAGAGTTGTGTGTAGATGACATACGGGCATGGAGACAACTAACAGATTGAGTTCAGTTTCATCTTGATGCAGATTGGGATACAACCAATGAGGGTTTTGTTGGAACTAAGAATGAAATAATGACGGAAGATGATGAAATCGATGGAAGAGAATCAGGTTTGGTGAAATAGGTGTTAAAGAGGCCTTACCTGGAATAGCTATTTTGCAAATCGAGTTGCAATAATACTTTCCCCCGTCAATAGAAGAGATAATTTGTTATTGGGTTGATGGGGTTGATGCGTTTTAGATATTGCTGTTCACTGACGTCTGTTAAATATTGAGGCTTGGATATATGGCATTGTCTTTGTTGGAAGAAATAAAGTATTCAGATTGGGTTTGAGTGATAAACGTGAGCTTGTTGGTTGTTTTTATTGTATTTGGTTTAGAATGTGTGGCTATTGAGAAGGCCTTGTTTGTACCTCTATAGGGTTAGTATTTTTGATGAATTTTGAGGATTGAGACGCCTATTTTATTATTTAAAACTATCTTGATGATCAAAATTAAAAAAGATTGCCAATTGTATCGGACTTTATAGGATACAGATAGAGTTTTGTAAATGTTACAATTTTGACTGAAATCAATTGAATTACGCGTCCTGGTACTACTAGGTTTTGACATCCAGCAATAAGAAAAAAAAACCCAAGTCAATGTGTAAATCTTTATTCTTTAATACCAGCTTTGAATCCGACATTTGCTTTAAGAATTCTTGATTTCTGGGCTCCTTTTCTCGGCATCCTTTTTACATATTTAATATCATCCAGGAGGAGGAGGAGGAGGGTGTCTCTACATCATGAATTTGATTCTTATGATAGTTAAACTGAACTACTTTGTAATTACACTTGTTTGATTGATTGCAGAACTGCTGTCTGATTGCAGAAAATGCTGTGCCGAGGATTCTGATGACTCTACCAGCAAGGTCCCAATGCTGTACTTTCTGTTATGCAATCCTGGCTGTGTTATATATCTTTTGTACCACAAGTTCTAACTAATATCCATCCTTTGTCGTCATGTCTACATAAAAGGCCCAAAGCCTGCGGGGGCTGTGATTGTTCTTTTTAGGTCTAGTCCTTCATTTCATCACGTATTTATCTAACCCTCATGGATTACAGATAATCTACTCTGGTGCTGTTCTGGAGGTATGTATGAGGAAGCTCGTGTTCTATCCAGAGATTGTTAGTTTCATAGAAGACGAGAAGGAAAAGTTTCCTTCTGTCAAAGTTCAGTATTCGTTTAATGCACCACCAAAGTTGATTATGTTGGATGATGCTGGACAACATAAAGAAACCATAAGGTGCGTTTGTTGGTCAGTTTCTTATGCTTATCATCATCCAAAATACCTTTTCGTATATCATCTACACCTTGTTGACAATTTGGCTTATCAGGGGGTTAATGTCATTAGAAATCATTGTGCTTCTAGAAACATAGGCAATTCATGCTATCCTTGGGGAGGGGGGATGACCTTTCATGACTTTTTGAATAAATATGAGGTGCTTCAGTAACCTCATTTGTGCTATATTTTCTTGATTACTGGAAAAGCAATTTTGATCTTGTTAACATTTGCATGTAAAAGTAAGAAACAAATTTAACAGAGTGTCCATAGGCATGACAGATTAATAACAAAACAGTTAAGAATACTTGAAGTAAGCTATAGAGGTTGTACAACCACATTACCTTTTTCTTTGTTTCTTTAGTAGCTGTTTTGTTTCCTTTTTATTAGTGGTGGCAGAAGAGGCGAGTTAGGTAATGGGTCAAAAGGTGTAATTTTGTATTGGTCAAGGTTGACCTGAAACACTTTTAATAAATTTCAATTGTTCATGTGTTCTGTAAACAATTAGTGTCCCATATGTGACTACAAACTTTGTAATACTCTAGGTTTTAAAAAAAAAGATAATTTAGGACGGTTTTATGCACTAAAAATACCTTTGAGTAACTTTTGGCATGTTTGACCCATTTGACTTGATGCCTTTTCAGCTATTTCTTTTATTTAACCTGTTTGTCTTTGACCCATTAGAGGCAAAAATTAGCCCAGATGGACCCATTAATAAATAAAGGGGTAGAAATTGAAGGATAAAGTAAAGCTGACTTGTGCTAATTGCTAGAAACCGTAAGCTCTTATGCTGATGTTATTTGATGCAGAGTCGACAACTGGAAGCGCGAACATATACTTGACTTCTTGAGGGAGAAGCTGAAACCAGCATCAGCAGTTTGATTGGTTGGTTGTGTTCGTCCTTGACATTATATGAGCACTTACATGCAATACCTAGTAATAAATTTTTCTTTGCAGCTTGTAGAACAAATCTTTCTACCTCTCATCATCTGGCTGAGTTCTGTACTAGTTATAGACATGAATGATATGATGCATGTGATAAATTATTCTTCTCTATCCATACGTGGTTGCCATTATGAAGTAAATGGGTGTAAATCATGGAAACATGAAGTGTGCATTGGAATAGACATCAAGTGTATCCTTAAAGATCCATCATGTTTTCCCACAAATAACAGACACACTCTCGTGTTTATAAGAGAATATGATGGGTCATGTTTGACTACAAATATAAGAGGATCTTAACCCTATTTTCTTGTACCGTGAATTTCGTCTCATTCTTATTTCATAAAAAATTCTGTAAATTATCGGTCTTAAAATCAAATAAAGTATAATATTTTAAATTTAGAAAAGTTACAAACGTATTAAATAAAAAATCAGGTTTTACCTGGAAATAATACGTTTATTGGTTACCTAAATATGTGATAAAAGTAACATCTTGGATATGATAAAACACTAAATGTTTTATGTTGTGTGTATATAATACATAATTACATACAATTATCCATTAGGTCATGAGTATAGCAATATTTAACTTCATATCAGCTTTTCTTTCTTTTTCCTTCCCAATCTAAATTAACTCAAAACCCAAGTAGTACTCATTCCAAATCAACCCAGATAATATAAACATTTTCTCTCTCCATTACTTTCTCTACAAAATAAAATAAAAAAAGAATTCGGTTTCATCGGGTTGCCAAACCCGAAATGGCGGAGGAAGGCATTAACCCAAAAGGGCCGTAGCAGTGCTCCCGAAGGAGCCGGCCAAACCCGAAGGCTCTTCCCGAGAGCCATACGCATGGCCTTACAGAAGACTCAGAAACCCGAAGCTCGGCTATATATTTTGAACTTGTTTATTATGCTCGAACTTGGAATCGAAATAAGTTTGATATAAAGAAGCTCGGATTGATCCATAAAACCTCAACTCATTTGAAGCCTAAATCTCGGAGTTAAGACATAAGTTTAAGTAACTAATTAACAGGTAAACGGTCAAGGTTGTCACCTCTATGAATGTATGACATGAAACCCTACGGTATACATCGTTGTTAAGATCTTGATCTTAATCTTTAATATCTTAAGACCATAGGATCTTAAGATCTCTACCTCGATCCATAGTAAGATCCCATCTTGACAACATTGACGGTATATGCATCAATTTAGTGCGCTAGTTGATGACGACAAGTAATATTTACGGTAAAAGCTTATAATAGCCAAAACAATATTGTCCTTCATTTTGGAAATAAGGCAGAAGGTATTTCGATAATTTCTTAAGTGTAGAAACACCACAAAAGCCAGAGATAAGCACAAGACCCTTTGTTTAAAACTTTGTTTTGTCTTGCCGTTCGAAGAAAGATCCCTTTTATCACTTATTTTCTGTATAAATAACATCATTGTACAGCTCCCACGGTGAAGTACAAAGAAGCTACAAGAAATCATGAGCATCATGAGAAAAGTTATGATTATGTGCATTATGATACTTATGGTGTTGGGAACTATAACAATGGCATCAAAACCGTTTCCATTTGATGATCGTCCAGACGAGGTTTGCTGCTACCCTGGTTACCCGTGTTGTGATGTTCCCATTCCTCCTGGAGCCGATGATGAGGATGATGTCGCTGTGAAAGCACTTGCACCCTCACCGTCCATGGCTCATGATCGAAAGGCTCAGCCTTGATCTTGATGGAAGAAATGGTAGCGAAAAACAGCTTTCTTTGTGTAAGCAACCTAATAAAGATCGATGTTTACTTCGTGTATGCAACATAAATATTCTATGTAATATGAACTTCGTGTTTACACTATAAAAACAGCTTTCTTTTACAGAAAATATGAATTCCATCTTACTACTTGTGATTAAACCTCCTATTGGTAATTGGTCTAATTAATTGACAAAAAAAAATATCAATATTTGTTAAAAAAAAAGTATTATGTGTTTTTTTAAGGGAAAGAGGTACCGGTTACTGAAGGTATCTTGTAACAGATTCAGAGGTGTCAAATGATGGTTTGTGTGGGTGTGTGAGATTGATGGGTTCATATCTGAGTTTGATCTTGTGTGGATGTGGATGTGTGTGATCGACCCGTGTAGATCTTGTTCAAGATTTGGGTTTCAACTAAGAGCGATGTGTTATTTCTGGCTCAAACTTAGGTTTGATTTCAACGGTAAGGCTTGTCAAGTGAGGATTAACACATGAATGGTGATGAACCTTCAAGAACGTACATGGTGGCAGTGATCCTGAAATTCAAGAACATAATGAACTTTAAGAACACCAAGAACATGAATTTCATAGGAGAATTGTAAGCAAAGATTCATTAATCTGAGAGATATATCTATGGGCCCTCGATAATTTCTAACTAGTTGAAGTGCATGTCCATGCATGCACACAATAATTTGATGTGGTCAATGAAGTTTGAGCACACCAATTTAAATCTTAATTAACAAATACCGATTTGAACAAGTGAGATTGATTCAACTTCATGTGTCTTGTTTAACAAAGATATCAATGCAAAGGGAAGCTAGATAGGTCTTGTATTTTACACATGCTTAGTATCTTGGATGTGTACTTTTCATGTTAGACATCTTTGTGAAGGGTGCTCCTCACTATTTTTGGACTTTTGTCATAGCTTGAACATTCCTGATAAACCTCCAAATCAAACTAAAGGGAATGTTAATGTATAGATTGTATATGTATTGATTGTATTTTGCATGCCTGACACGTGGATACTTATGGGTTACATGAAGTCCGTATGGCTTTTGAACAACCTAGAGTGAACCTTGCTCTTATACCGTGTAAGTTTGTTGAGTTCCAACCCAAAACCAATTAACGTTTTTTCCAACTTATCTCTAATTAGTTTGTACGTGTGCGAACTAAATATATATAATTACAATTCTCTGATCTTTAGAATAAATTAATTTATAAGGCTTAATGCATTGGATACACTTTTTTCATGACATTTAAACCATTTGCTCATTTAAAAATAAAACATAAACCGATTCGACTGGTTATTAACTACTAGAGATAAATGAGATTAGGATTTAGTATAGAACTACCTAACCCAATTATATAATTAGGCTATATATGACTAATTAGAGTTTACATTATAATCTTGTAATCCATATATAGTTGGTTATACAGATACCTACACGGATTTCATTAAATCCTAATCTCATTTATGTCTATTAATGTCTAATATTAACAATTAACTAGTGAGTAGAAATTATAACCATTAAAAAACTATACATAAACAAGAAAATCTATGGTTTGTATCGAATATTTAGTTCACATCTTTGTTGTCTTGCCACTAGAATAACGATGCTCTCTTGTCGCACATTTGCTTGTATAAGTATTAACACCCCCCCCCCCCCCCCCTTCTTTTATTTCCAAAACCCTAGTGTTATAGAAACCAATCAAGAAACAACTAACAAGATCCATTAATCATGGGAATCATCAGGAGAAAGATTATCATGATGTGCATGATGATACTTGTAGTGTTAGGAAGTACGGCAATAATGGCATCAAAGCCGTCTCCGTTTGATGTTCGTCCAAACGAGGTTTGCTGCTACCCGGGTTACCCATGTTGTACTGTCCCCATTCCTCCGAGTGTCGATGAGGATGATGACACTACGAACGCCACCCCTACACCTTCACCTTCACCTTATATGCATGGTCAAGAGACTCGGTCTTGACCTTGATATATGGCGGAATATGGTAACATGTAATTATATATATATAGCTTAATAAAGATTTTTACATATGTAACATAAATATTGTGTTTTTGTAATAAAAACCGATATGTAGTGACAGTTGTGGAGTTTAATTTGTTAAAGTGGTTATAACATATATCGATTGTTAACATAATATATATTTGTGTGTTTGTTGTATTCTTCTATAGTTGAGGGGCCTTTTCTCCTCTTTTCTTGTGAGGTTTATTGTTTCCATAAGTGTATTTGTGGTAATACGCATCGCTTTAACGCTGTGTTCCCGAATTTTAGATACGAAAGAAAAGAATAGAAAAGAAAATTAAGGAGAGAAAAGAAAAGAAATGATAATAGTTTTAGTTT